>BQNB010105490.1:0-10406 GCA_026074375.1 Tanacetum coccineum
TACATCTTTCATCAAATGATTCCATTTTTGGAAGGGCAACAACCATACTTTATGAACAGTATTGACAACTATTCCACCTTTATACCAACTCCTCATACTTGTTTGACTTTCTTGCATTTGCTTTTAGAAAGTTCTTGCTCATATTTCATGTTCAATTTTAGAGATAGGCTATTCAGAATCACACGGACTTTGTTAGATCTCACTTTACTCACTGATCGCATCAGTGAGGTAAAGTGTTTGTTTAGTTGGCCTTTCCACGTCCCTGAAGCTTGTTATTGACTTTGCTTTGTATAACACTCCATGACTTCTTATGAGGGGTAAACTACTTACTGATTCTTCAGTGACTAACACACTCATTGATGCTTCAATGAGTAACACACTCAATGATGCTTCGGTGAGTAACAAACTCACTAGTAATCAATGAGTAACATACTCACGGATGGTTCATTACTCAAATACTGTCAGAAACAATTATGTCAAATTTTGGCTCAACAAGTGTATTTTTTTTTCTGAAAGTTACTTAAAATTGTAGCAGAAGCAAGCAATATATTTTGAACATGCGGGTTCTTTTAGCGACGACATTGTCGTCGCTAAAAGGTTTAAGGCAACGACATTGTTATCGCTAAAAGGTTTCGACAATGTCGTCGCTAAAAGCACAACTATATTCTATAATATTTATTTAATTTAAGTAAATATATTTAATTCATTAAATTATTATAAGTATCTAATTAATGGTGCACTTTTAGCGATGATAGCGTCATCGCTAAAGGTGATGTGAGCCTTGTTTCAAACTTTGACTGTGTAGTAAAATGGGACCTTTAGCGATGCCGCATTAACGAGGATATGTCGCCTAAAGAGCTATAGTGACGGCACTTAAACTTTTAGGGACGATTTATGTCATCCCTAAACCCCCCATAAAGCAATTGGTAATCTCACGATCTATTTTATATAGACTACCTTGGTATTAAGTATTTATTTGCAAGAAGTGAATTTTCTGCACTTGATAGTTTCAACTCCAAAAAAAAAAATACATATTTCATCAGCAAACATGACCTATGTTATTAGCTATTCTTGGACTAGTGGAGGCGGGAGAGGGTCGAATTGCTGTATATGGAGACTCCAACTGTTTGGACAGTAGCCACATGGTTACCGACTGTTACTGGCTTTTAAAAAAAATCCTAAATTTTACAGGGAAAAATATCAAAGATCCAATTCTGTTCTCACATTCACTAAAATTACAACATCCTTTGGATGAAAACTACCAGTTACCCATTCGTAGAACAGGACAAAACCATATATTGCCAGGTCATCATGCTATTGATTTGGGTAGTGGTCTGAACTCTTTGGCTCTTCCGGTTTTTGTACAAAGAAGGTTGTATGAAACTCAAAATTGGCTAGCATTCTTAAAAATAGATATCCATTGGAAATGTACGTATATATTTAATCTAATGAATTTTATTTGCAGCTTGTGGTATTTCCAAGTCACTGGTTTGTACCTTGTGTTGTTGCAGTTTCTGGTGAGTAACTTTAAGAAATGTTTCTGAATAATCTAAATAAAGTTACAGAAATGGGCGCTGTTAACATAACTAAAAGTCTTTCAGGGGTCATTCTTTTAACAAGTTTATGGAGGTTCAGACAGACAAGGCATTGAAGAAAGAAAGGAGGTGGCTCCAATAGATAAACTAATCTCTGGCCGTTGATGTTAACAGTAAGAACTAGTAGCTTTTATATGAGCTGTGATTCTTCCATCTAGTGAACATAGAGGTTCTGTTGTCAACAATTTTTTTTTTAAATTGTTCTATTTGTTTTGCAAATGTATAGATGACAAAGTTCCAAATTTTGCCAAGATGTTTCTGAGTAGCCAAATATTTTGCCTATTGTCTTAGGTACCATAAAAGTTTGAAGCAAATGTTACTTTCTGTGGTCGGAAGATCTTTCTGAGCAGGACATTGTGTTCTTTGTTTGTAGAGAAGAAAACACATCCTGGCTATTAGTAATTAATAAGGGAGCTGAATCAGGAGGGTTGGATAAAGAATCAAAATTAGCAGACTTTAAGTTCTACATGCGGGTCAAACAGGTCTGTCGGATTTGCCTTGCCTACCAACGCTTTTTTGGACATTGTGAGAATTTGTAAACACGTTAGGCGGCCTTTGACTCGTATAACATTTTTTTTAGCATTGAACATGTTTCTTTATCAACTAATTTTCTAAATATGATTTGTTTGATCAGTCATCAATAACATACGATCTGAGTTGATTTGTTCCCATACAAATGTGTTGAAACTGCAAGTCTGCAACCACTACTTTACTAAAAAGTCATAAAAGCTTGTTGTGCTTAAAAAGATATAACATTCCTACCTTATTCAAGCTAGTATGAAATTTTCTCTGTTTGAGTTTCTCAGTTGCTGCACTGTGTGGTTTCAAAAACAATTTGTTTGACCATTTGACAAATATTTGAGATACTCTATAAAAAGTAGACTAAATATGAAGTTTTGAACCAATTTATTAATCTTTGTAACGGTGAGAATGGACTAATAAGAGCGTCAAAGACATTTGTCACCATTTATTCTGAAAGTTATAACAAATATTGTTAAGAGTTAAGTACATTTTTTGTCCTTGTGGTTTTGTGCGAGTTCACTTTTGGTCCAAAATTAAAAAAAGGTTCACTTTTGGTCCAAAAACATAGTTTCTGTCCACTTTTAGTCCAATCCCGTGAATTTGCACTAAAATTTTTGGACTAAAAGTGAACCGAAACTATGTCTTTTGGACCAAAAGTGTAACGAAACTATGTCTTTTGGACCAAAAGTGGACCGAAACTATGTGTTTTGGACCAAAACCAAACTTTGTTTTATTTTTGGACAAAAAGTGAGAAAATGCACCAAACCACAGGGACCAAAAATGTACTTAACTCTATTGTTAATGACATATTCTTCGGCTTCCACCTACAGACAATATTTCGTTGTATCGCCGCGACTTCATAAACAACAAACCTCGTCTGCTCTTACTCTTGTCCTGCGTATATATAGGAAAAGTTTGACAGTAACTCATATTCTTATTGGTTCTCATTCAGGTGTCATATTATAATGATATGAAGTTGCACACACAAATCAGGCTAAAAGAAATTAAGGAAACATAAATTACCTGTAACTGAAAAAATTCAGATTTTGGCTGAAGAGCCAAGTTATCTCGAACAGGCAGAACTGACTTTGAAGCCTCAAGCAGTGATGACGGCTTGTAACGATTACATGTGTATAAGAAAAGCGGTACTTCTTCGTCTACTTTAAATTCATGTTTTTCATTCACAGATTTGGCAACTTTTCCACACTTGGGTTCGCTGCCAAAATATGTACAACTAACTTAAAAAATCAATGGCCATATGTAGTACATCAATTGTTAGTAAATACAAAAGGATTTTCCAAAAAGGAGACGATAAAGTTGATACCTGAAACTTTCATTTTGTTTCAAAACATCTGAGATGGCTGATTCAGACATAAGTTATACATCAGATAACTGGCAACAGAAACAGTAGAACATAATACATTATTAAACAAATAAAATCTTACGTGGTTTTATGTAACGAGAGTTATACTTCAGATTATTTTCCCTTTTGGAAACTTTGGCTCGAGCAATCTTGTGTGAATAATCTTGGCAGGTCAATAATTTCTAAATTGTGGTTTATAAAACTTAATTAGATTACATTTGAAAATGAAAACACAACATTCAAAATGTGATGAACACGACTCACTAGATTCAGTAAACTGAGTTTGGCATCTGTTTGGTAGATTGAATCCACTTTCGACAAATGTTGATCAAGCTTAGCTGAAACATATCCTAAATGATCCACAACGGTCACCAGGGCTCTACATGCATACTCCTTTGTGTCCTTTATAACTCTGCAAATGGAGTAGGATGCGAAAAATTACACCACATTATGAATTTAAACTTACTCATTTTCATATTCTACCAACTAAACAGTTTTTATCGAATAAAAAGCTGAAAGTCTAACAAGTGTGACCCATAAAAGTCAAATATGGCTAGTTACTCACAGTTGTTTTTGGTTAGAATTTAAGAAACTGGATTGATAAGAATCTGCTGCATGGTGAAGCTGTGCACACAAATCTTTTAGACCCTGCAATAAACAAGAAACATATTGAATAATCAACTTATGGAAAACAAAAAAGTATGATTAATGGATAGATATTCACATGAAGAGATTTGTTGAACTTGGTGTCATTTTCTAATTCAAAATGAGTGTTGTGTTTATGATTTTCAGATGGGGTTAAACTCTTCATTTTCTTGAAGTGTTAGTGCTCAAAGTTGCTTTTTTTAGGATTGCATATTTGCATATATATTACAATTAATAGTACACATGCAAGCACACTTGGGCATGTGTATGCTTTTTTATACTAAGGTTTTAGATTCTGTTGTCAGCAGCATAACAGAATAAGCATGGGAAATGGGAAAAAAACCATGGTTCTAAAAGGCTGTCATGTCGCTCTAAGGTCTCGCAAAGGCACGAGGTGTTGAGAATTCACAGGTTCCATATGTCCAGGATCGAATAATGATTGATCAAACAAGCATCATGATAAACATCAAACAAGAATAGAAGAACAACGAAGATTGACAAAGAATGGAGGGTTTAGATCAATTGGCTTGGAGGACACTCAAATTGGATGGCTATGATGAAGTCTTGAAGCTCTCACACAACAAACACAACAAGCACAAGTGAAGACCCTGCACTTGAGTTTTTTATATATAGTTTTAGGATTTTCATTGTAACAGTAACTTAGGAGTAGGTTAATTTTAATTCTAATGTCATTTTAAATTCTGTCAATTTACTTTAAAAGTATTTGTAACCTGTTTTCAATTTAATGAGAAATTTCAGTGTTTAAGTTTTTTTTACAATTCTGTCTCTTTTAATCTTTAGGCATTAAAGCTTATTTTTGTTTACATGTCATTTCTAAAAGCTCTCATAAGCCTTTATAATCTGTTCTATTTCCAAAGGCTTTTCCATTAGCTTTTGTGAGTTTTCTATGTCATTTGAATCAAGAAGAATGTTTTGAGCTTTTGGAAGATAAGCTAACCATGAAAGAGCTTATGGGTGCTTAGATTTGCTTATTTAAAAGCTGGGTAGGATTTAGAGCTTATTTAGGATTATTTAATCCCTGTTTGGTGCAAGGGATCAAGGTACACTTGGTGTTCTCTTTAGCTTAATTTAGTTTATAATTGCTTATTAGGAGTAGAATAGTACCTGAGTTAGCTTATTTGTGCTTTGTAATTACTTTTTGAGTTTTAAAATAGCTTAACAGTTTAGTGTTGGTCTTTTAGTTTAGTTAAGTAATCTGTCACCTTTTCAGCTTAATTCTGAGCTTATTTTTAAGATATAAAAAATTTTATCTTCACAAAAGTTGTAGGTTTACAGCTTTATATTTTAACTGTAAATTTTTTTGGCAAAATAAAAAAACAGGGAAATTGGGAAGTTGAGGGTAAGCAAGGCTCGAACCCTCAACCTCAACCAACCTCTACCGTATCCACACACACCCAGCCTAACACCGTCTGCCCCGTTGGGGACTTTTTCGTTATAGTCCCAAGTGGTTTGGTATTAAAGGGCTTTTTAGCCCATTTAGCTTATAAGCTGCTTTAGCTTATTTAAAAACTTATTTGATAAGCTGTGTTACCCATTTTTTTTTCTCTTAGATCCAGCACTACTCAAGCTACTTTTTGTAATTTTTTTAGATTTTTTTATAATTAGTTTAGTATTTTTAATCATTTAATTTCATTAAAACCGTTTTTAATTCATAATAAATTATAAAAAAGTCAAAAAAATCTAATTCCTTTTTTTTAAATTTTGTTTTATCATTTAGGGCCTACGAAAATTAGATTTGCATTCGTAGGGTTAAAATGGTAGAATTTCGTTTTTTAAAGAACGGGTTTCGATCCCGTTCTCGTTTTCTTCGTTTTTTTTAATTTTAAACGCTCTCGTTTTAGCATTTTCTTTACTTTTTCTTATAATTTAGTCATTTAGGATTAGGAAAATTTAAAAAGTCATTTTAGGATTAAATTTTCATAATTTAGTCATTTCGATCCCGTTCTCGTTGACTTTTACTTATTTTTCCCGTAGTTTTAGAAATCAAATCCAATCCAATATTTTTTATTCAAACATCAAATGTCAAACCGACTTCCGACTTTCCATTGCACGCCTCGTCGGGAAACGACCCGGGTAGGTTTTTAGGGTTTTGGTTTGGATAAAAGTGAAATCTCTTTAAAAGCCTTACGGAATACTGACTTATCTACTATTATTGATAGTATCCTTACGTATTTATATTATTATTTATTTTATATATACGTATTTGGATCGATCAGTGTCTTCCACAGGCTCGGAGACAAGGGGAAGAGTATATCCTCATACTCGAATGATTCAAGGATTTGGTCATACCACATTAGCCACAGAGACACCGAAAGTTGTTACTAGAGTTCTCGTTTAAGAGAAACAGAATTTGCTTCTAAAAACATCATAACAAAAGAACATCCTCACGAAGGATAGAACCGTTGTCAGAAAGTAAAGGTAGCGCAGGAGGGCATTGTAAGTCAAAGCCAAAGAGGCAAAAGTCGAGTATTGAGGACGATCTGTCCCAACCATGGGTATGTGAAGAAATGGTTCCTTTCACTCCTCGGATCCGTTACTTTGATTTTCCAAAAAACCCGAATGCCTAGTCACATCAAGACATACGACGGAAGTGAATACCTAAAACATCACCTAAAAATCTTCCGGGCGGCCGCTAAGACGGAACGCTGGGCAATGCCAACATGGTGTCATATGTTCAATTTCACACTCACTGGAAACGTAAGAGTGTGGTTTGATGACCTTCCTCCGGAATCCATTTGAAGTTATTTATGACTTAAAAAAGCATTCATAAAAAAACTACATTCAGCAGAAAAAATGCTCCAAAGAGTCGGTTGAAATTCACAACATCAAGCAGAGAGATGGGGAATCCACGGAAGAGTTTGTGTGGATGTACAAGCTCGAATGCAAGGATGTTAAGGGATCCCCAGAATGCATGAAAATCTCAGGATTTATTCACGGAATTACCAACCCCGAATTAATCAAACGTTTACATGATAAAATCCCAAAGTCAGTAGATGAAATGATGAGGGCGACCACAACATTCCTCATAGGTGAGGTGGCGGCCTCTAATCGTGAACGGAAGAAGTCATTTCCGTCATGAAAACAACAAGAAGCTGCACAGAAGCAAAACTTTAAGAATGGAGGCTTTCAGAACCAACAGAGGCCAGAACGAAAGCAGGACAGGTTCACTCTCCTCACTAAAACACCAAAAGAAATTTTGGAGGAAAATTCAAGCCTCCTTCGCCAATGACAACCCCGGTAGAAAAAAGGAACGCTAGCAAATTCTGTGAGTTCCATGGGGAAGTAGGTCACACCACCGATGAGTGCATGCACCTAAAAAGGCAAATTGAGGAAATGCTTAAAGCAGGAAAGCGGTCACATTTAATTAAAGAACTGAAACAAAGCAATGGGAAAGACCAGGAAAAGGCAACAAAAAAGGGGGAAACCTTGGGAAAGGACAAGCCGCTGGCAATACTTATGGTGCAACCATGGCAGAGGGTAGCCAAACAAAGGATTACCCAAACTTTCTCTCTAGAGTCAGTAATCTCTTTCCACCCTTAGGGGAGGAAGATGGGACGGAAGGTCCCATGATTATTGAGGCTGAGATGGGAGGACATTTTGTTCACCGCATGTATGTGGACGGAGGCTCCTCTTCAAAAATCTTGTATGAACATTGCTTCAACAGATTCCGCTCAGAGGTCAAAAACCATATGGTTCTCGCAACTACGCCGCTGGTTGGGTTCAGTGGAGAAATAATATGGCCGCTAGGGAAAATATCGCTGCTTGTAAAGATAGGTG
Source organism: Tanacetum coccineum (assembly GCA_026074375.1). NCBI lineage: Eukaryota > Viridiplantae > Streptophyta > Magnoliopsida > Asterales > Asteraceae > Tanacetum > Tanacetum coccineum. The sequence goes on from BQNB010105490.1 coordinate 7,924, forward strand.
ATGAGGAACACTCAACTTCCGCATGGATGAATTTCATGATAGTAAGGTCGCCATCCCCATACAATATAATCATAGGAAGGCCAGGAGTAAGGAGAATACAAGCAGTTCCGTCCACAGCTCACTGAATGCTAAAATTCCCAGTGACAGAAGGAACGATCACATTACAGAGCAGCAGGATTATTCCATTAGAATGCACAATGGTTTCAGGACCAGGAGTGCCGCAGCTCGTAATCAACCAAGTCACAAAAGAAAAAAAATTAGTTAGCAATTCACCTAGAATATCCGAAACAAACTATAGCAATAGGCTCTACTTTGATAGAAGAAGGGTGGAAGGAGCTATGCGCCCTACTAAGGCAAAACCTCGATATATTCGCCTGGAAGCTAGCGGATATAACTGGAGTTCTACGTCACATAGCATAGCACAATCTAAATATTCATGAAAGATGTCTACTCATTAGACAAAAGAAAAGAGAGTAAGCACCTAAGAGAAATTTGACAATCTACGAGAATTCGAAACTGGTGGCAACGCTGCATCATGAATGGGGAGAAGTCAATTATCACAGTTGGCTATCAAACTCAGTAATGGTAAAAAAGCATGACGGCAGCTGGAGAGTGTGTGTGGATTTCAAGGACCTAAACAAAGCATGCCCCAAAGATGGCTATCCGCTACTAGAAATAGACTAGAAGGTAGAGTCCCTCTGTGGGTACCCTTTCAAATGTTTCCTGGATGCATACAAAGGATACAATCAAATAAAAATGGCAGAGGAAAAAACAACATTCATCACAAGCCAACTAATATTCTGTTACTTAAAAATGTCGTTCGGATTAAAAATATTAGAGCAACTTATCAACGTCTGGTGGATAAGGCCTTCCAAAAACAAATTGGCCGGAATTTAAAAGTATATGTAGACGACCTAGTCATTAAAAGCAGCACGGAGCAAGAAGTAATCAGGGACATTGAGAAAATTTTCAAAACCCTCAGAGAGATAAACATGAAGTTAAATCCTAAAAAATGCACCTTTGAGATGAGAGAAGGCATGTTTCTGGGGTACAAAGTGAATGCTGACGGATTAAAAGTATGTCTGGATAAGGTAGAAGCGGTTCTCAGCTTGCCATCTCCAAAGTGTTTGAAAGGACGGTGCAAAGGCCTCAATGGGAAAGTTGCAGCCTCAAGCAGATTGTCTGTCTAAACACCAAAAAATCATTGCCATTCTTCAAAACTCTAAAGAAATGCACAAAGAAAAGTGACTTCCAATGGACAGCGAAAGCGAAGACGACATTCAAACAAATGAAAAAATTGATAGCGGAATTGCCTTTGTTAACCGTACCAAAAGAAAAAAAGAATTAGTCATCTACCTAGCGGCTGCCAAAGAAGCCATCAGTACGGTCCTAATGACGGAAAGGGACGAGAAACAAATGCCTGCATACTTCGTTAGTCGTGCATTACAAGGTCCGAAAATCAATTACACTCCAATGGAAAAGTTTATACTTGCTCTGGTAAGTTCTAGCAAGCGACTAAAAAGTTATTTCCAGGCACACACGATTGTTGTAATCACGGACCAACTGATAAAGCATATGCTGTCCAATCCAGACGTTGCAGGAAGACTACTCAAATGAAGGCTTGAGCTAGAGGAACATGACATTCATTATAGACCAAGAACATCAGTCAAGGGAAATATTTTATCAGATTTCATTGTAGAGCATCCGGAGGATGACCCGCCAGATACACCCATGGAGGACAAGGAAGAACTTTCGGATTCGTGGATACCGTTGATGACATCAAATAACGTCACTTTCATAACATCATTCATCCCATGTATATTACCTATTTTGTATGATTATTGTAAAGAATTGTTACTTAATCGTTTGTATTTGAGAATTTCAGTAATTATGGAGTACTTTGTGAAGTTATGCTTAAAGGCACGCATTTTGGAGCATAAACAAAGAGTTCGAGAAAGTCTATTGATCCGACACAAATACGCCGTATCATTCTAGATCTATACAACATATTCAAGACTTTGACGAATCAAAAGACCATTGTCTGACTTTGAAGAATACGCTGTATCTATATCAACGATACGGCGTATATAATACTTTGGTCACCAAAGAAGAATCAACTAGTTTTACCTCAATACGCCGTATCCATCAAGAAGATACGACGTATCTGTGCCTACACTTCACAAATAACCACGAAGGATTAAAGACCCAATATGCCGTATCCAGAGAAGACCAATATGCCGTATTGGATATATAGTATGTGAATATTCTGGAAGATATCAAACGTGGTCCCTACTCCAAGAAACTCCAATACGCCGTATCTAATCCCTTGAATATGCCGTATCAAACCGACTTCCAGACCTTATAAATAGATGACCCTAAACTCAGTTTTAGGTATGCAAGTGAATCCCTAAACTACCAAGTCGACCAAGAGACGAATAGAAGAGCACATAGGGTCAGAAAAGAGCCTCAAAATCATAGGAAAA
>BQNB010105490.1:12389-23592 GCA_026074375.1 Tanacetum coccineum
AATGGGTCGAAATCGGGACTTTTAGCTTCATACGCCTAGAATAACGACTCCGGGGCTTCTTTTCTTGGTTTCTTTTGCTTCACTTATGTTCTTGAGACTTATTAGGACCTCTTAGGAACTTCTTTGAGCAAAGGATTGCTGCTATGATGGGTTATAGAGGAGGAAGTGGGGGATGAGTTGAAATGAACATGGTTCGCCCCTATTTATAGGTAGATTTCAACTTGGAGGCCAAGGTAAAAGGGTGAGGTGTCATATTTCTATTCTAGGTGAGTTAGAGAGTCTACAAGGGTGATATGGAGGGTCTAGGGTGGTAGAGAGGTGACGTGGAAGGTGTTTGAGGTGATGACTTGCCACAGCAAAACTTAGGGACAAAGGTGATGATGTGGTCTCTTTTCTAGCCAAGAAATGGTGAATATATTTGTTGTAGTTGCTGGGTAAGCTGATATGGAGCATTTAGGTGAGTCACAAGGGATGCAAAAGAAAGTTTTAAAAATGGGTCAATTTGCAAGGTTATGGGTCGCGGGTCAAATTAGGGCACGTTTAGGGTTTCTTGGATTTATTTCATGTATAATTAAGATGAAATGATGAAATGATAATATAATATGATTGATAATGTTGTAAATTAAGTTATTACAACTTATTTGAGTGTTGGTTTAGGTTTATGATGGATAAAAATCAAGAAACGGGTCATAGTTTAGTATTTTGCTCGGGTTAGGGTTTCTAACTTGGATTTCTTGTAATTTCATGAAATGAGAATGAATATAGATTGTAAATGAAGTATATAACTTGCTTGTAACTTGTACTTGATAGATTATACAAGATTGTTTAGGAAAACAGAGGTGAAACGGCTATTTTGGATATCGTGCATTAATGACTTGTACATTATGCTTTAAAGGACTTGTACCTTATTTTGGAGGGACGATGTATTCAAATGAGATGTTATATTACTTGTACATGAGCTTTAGTAGATTGTACATTCACTTTAGATATTAACCCTTCATGGAATTAGGGTTTAGAGGTATACGATAACGGTTTAAAGCCCTTCTTGATATAACGTTGTGAATGGTACATTATATGAGTAATTTACTTTGTAATAATGATATTAAGATATTGACTTGACATGTTATGATGTTTGCTTGACATATATGAAGATAGGATTGCCATAGGTAGGTTGCGTGAGCTTGTTAACTTTAGTTATGCAAGTTACATTGCATATTGAGATATTGGCAATGCAAGTAATGTAATAAAGCGAAATATTTCCCCATATAATTGTGATCATAATAAAATAGGTTGATTTTGCATTTGATGAAAATTTTGGGTTGTTATAATGAAACACTTCTAAAAGATAGAAGTAGAGCGCTTATATTTGATGATCAAGATGAGTTAAGACAATTTTACAAAACAGGGTCCAATGTCTATTCACTTTAAAAGATGCTCGAACGAATAAAAAAAAAATTAAAGAGAGAGGTAAAGAGATGTTTGATATTTTTGAGTCAATGGAGAAAGTTGGGAAACAATCACAAACAGACAAAATTTTTCATAATGAAATTGATTAGACTTTGAAACATCCTTGACAATAGAAATTAGGGATGTGGTATTGCTAGTCTGTAGAAAAAGAAAAAAAACAGACTTAAATGACTTGAAATCGAGAAAATTCAAGTGGGACTCCAAAGATATCCAAGCCACAATGGAAAAACGATTAGATTCTTGAAATGAATTTCAAAGAGCTTGAAGCCAATACTTTAAGCTTATCCTTAATATGCACAACAAAAGGAAAAATACTTGTGATGTCTCTTGGAAGTCAAAGAAGACTAAGTTAATTGATGAAAACGTGTTGCTGAAAAAATCAAGTTTAATCTAACGGTCAAGAAAAGAAAATATAAAACTTAAATATCAAAAGATTTTCAATCAATAAAAGCAACACGGTTTCACATCAACACAAGAATTCAAAATTATTTTAGTTGAGAATTATAATCAAAAGACATATGCCTATGCTGATGTTCATGCTAAGAATCAAGATCTTTTGATTGTAATTTCTGAACTAAAAGAAAAGCTTGCTAAACAAGCAAAGAATGTGAATATTAAGTTTGACAAATTTGCAACCTTAGAGAAACCACTTTGTGTTACACCGTTGAACAAAAACAAAGATTTAAAGGCTAAAACAGTTTCTAAGGTTGAGATAAAAACAGATAGGTCAAAACCAATCACTTCATGTTCTACAGCTAAAAGCGGGCATACTCAGAAAACGAATACAAATGTAATCGCAAGAGGCATGTATAGAATCACCAAAACAGGAACTCAAATGCCAACTGATAAGGCTAACAAGTTTTCTTGTAATTCCACAGATTAGCCAGTTCTAGCACTTCTAGTAGTGTTAGCAGACCAGAGATTAAGGACACTAATTTGAAGAAGAAAGTCTTGCTGAACACTAAGTCTAAGAGCACTTCTAAGGATGTCAAGAAATCATAAAGTAGTTTTATTTTAGTTGCTAATAAGAGAGATACATTGAAATCAAATGCTTGTGATTAAAAACGTATGTATTAAATGTTAAGACAGTAAATGTTGTTCTTAATGGTTCAAATCTTGTATGTGTTTCTTGTGGTAAAGATGTTTTTATGATGTCACATGATATATGTGTTGCTCGTTATGCTTTGTCATCAAATTTTAGAGTAAAAAGGGCCTTATTCACATCCACTGTAGCTACGAAATCTAGCAAATTAGGTACTACTCTAGTAGTTTCAAAATCTAGACTTAGTGTTGCTACACCCCTAAAAGCAACAAATAAGGTCTCTAGTTCATCGCCACTAACTCCATAATCTTGGAAAAGTCAGACACTTAGTGCTTACATGAAAAACAAGATTAGAACTAGTAGAAAGTGGCAGAAATAGTTTTAGCACCAATCCAGCTTTTTGCTCACCCAAGGGCTTAACTGTTCAAACACTACCAAGTGTCTCTAAGAGTAGTGCTCGTAGTAGAACTTACTCTAGAACACCGGTTACCAAAAAGTAATGGGTAGCCAAACTGTCCACTCTTCCATCTTGTCTTTCTTCATGTGGTGCAGATGATCCAGATTGTCATTTGTGTTAATACAAATAATGCCTAAAAACATCATTTATATTTTTTGACTACTCTACATTTTGAAGATAACAAAATGTAAAAACATCTACGATAAAAATAAAACGTTTTCGTGTTATTAATCGTAAACTTCCATTTCGACATAAATCACTTAAGGTATGAATAAACAAATCATTAAACATGATTAGTGATCAAGAAAATATTTTTTCTTAACCATTACATTTTTACAAAGGTATTTATATAAAAATAAAAATATACATTATATTTTTATTTATAAAAGAAATGTTTTATTTAATTATAAAATTTCAAATATGGTTTTCCCTCAAAAAATAGAAGCTTCTACACCAGATTTAACATTCCTCACTAAAAGATAAAAAAAGAGCGTTACCTAGGGGCGACCCCCTGATAGGCAGGACGGCCCCCAGTTATATCTGAGACTGCTAGGACCGCCCTCAAGAGACGTTGAATTTTTCTGGCTATAATTACTGCACTATTCTCAATAGAAAAACACACCTCTTAGCATGAATTTTTTAGTTATCTTTCTCTCTCAAAAACCTCCTTTCTCTCACTAAATTTCTTGATCACAAACATAGTTTAATCTTATTTCAAGTGATCCAATCTCATATTCTATATTCTTCCTTCCTCTATCAAGTACAAGAGAAGAACACTCGTATTCGCCAAGAAACAAAGTGTTATAGATTATTAATTTCTCCTCTATTCTTCTAAGATCCAAACCTCTATTTTCTTGATTTTATGTTTATATGTAAAATTAGATAGTGTATAAATCCGATTATGTTGATCGTGTATTGGTTAGTATTTTAGTCCTTCAAATACATTAGTGAAGTGGTAGATTGGTTCTAGCTAAGATTAGGACTCGAAATTTAGCTTAGTGTCAGAAAACAACGTAAGCGACGTGTAAACGATTTTCTCCACCTAAAGGGAGCTTGTTAACATAGTAAAATCTTGAGTCGGATTCTCAGGGAGTAGAGTAGGGCGAAGAAGAGCTTCGTAGCCGAACCACTATAAATCTCGGTGTTGTGGTTTAATTGTTCTATCTCTTATCTCTTATATTTTACTTACGCTTTACATTTATCGTTTGTATTATGATTGAAGTAGTTAGATACATTGGTTGTTCATATTGTGAGTTGATCTTGCATATACTCGAATCTAGTGTTTTTATAAGCAATGTTTTTAAAACGCAAATTAACCGGTAAACTATTCAACCCCCCTTTTAGTTTCCACAATTGGTATCAGAGCCGAGGTCACTCAAGAATTTTAAAATATACTATATTTTAAAGCTTGGATCGATCTATGGATTCCGAAAAATATCTAAAAGGGAAATCTACGCAAAGACCACCACTTTTCAAAAGCAATAGTTTTATCTATTGCAAAAATGGATTCGAAACATATGTAAAATCAAAAGATCTTGATCTTTGGCATGTTATTACTAACGGTGATGTTCAACCCATTGAACCAAATCCAAAAACCAAATTATATGAGGTTATCCCTTTTGAAAAACAAAGTGATGATCTTAAAAAGAGGCTTGCAAAAAATAATGAAGCAAAAATGGTTATTTACAATGCCTTACCTAGAAAAGAATATGAAAGAATTTTCATGTGTAATACAGCAAAAGCAATTTAGAAAACTTTGTTAATAACCCATCAATGTAATAGCCAAGTCAAATATAACAAGATTGACCTTTTGGTACAACAATATGAACACTTCTTCATTTCCAAAGACGAATCTATAGATAATGAGTTTGCTAAATTTAACACTATTATTACTAGTCTAAAAGCTCTTGATAAAGGTTATTCTAGCAACAACTATGTTAGGAAGTTTCTTAGGGCTCTACATCCCAAATGGAGAGAAAGGTCATGGTGATTGAAGAGTCGAAAGACTTGAAATCACAATCTCTTGATGAACTCATTGGTAATCTCAAAGTCCATGAGATGGTGATCAAGAAAGATTCTGAAATAGGCAAAGCTAAAGGAGAAAGAAAATCTTTTGCTTTAAAGGCTAAGAATGAATCTAGTCATGAAGAAAGTTTGATTTACGGTAGTGAAGACAAAGAGTACGCCATGGCGGTTAAAGACTTCAAGAAGTTCTTTAAGAGAAGAGGTAGGTTCGTAAGACAATCTAGGAATGACAAAAAGACGTTCTAAAGAAGTCGAGATGACAAGAACGGAAAAAGTGATAGGATGTGTTTTAGATGCAGAGATACAAATTATCTTATTAGAGAGTGTCTAAAAACACCGAAAGCCAAGAACCAAGAACATTCGTTGGAGGTTCTTGGAGTGATAGCATCTAATGAGATATGCCTTGGAGTTGACTTTGAACCCGATTAGTGGATAAAAGATAGCGGATCTCCAAAGCAAGTCTTGAGACGACCATAGAACAGCAAAAAAAGTCCGAAGTGATATAGGAGCTTCTATGTTAACAGACCAAAAAAATCACGTGTTAGGGTTATTATAAGTGCACTGGATTGTGTTTTCTAGATGCGGACGAAGTAGATACAAATCATCTTTATTGGAGATTGTATATGTCACACAAAATCCAAAATTACACCAAAAAGACAATAACCATGAAGCATTCGTTTGGAGGGTATCCTTGGGAAGTTGATAGCGTGCGAGGCCGAGGGGGAGATGATTTATTTTAGCGGGGGGGGATCGATGAGGAGAGGAAAGGACGAACGATGACTGAAAAGGCTACTTATATTAAAAGAATAAAACAAAACCATGTTCCCTCTTCTGGCCTTATGACATCATTAATGAGATATTGCCTCTCGGGGAGGGGTTGACATGTATGGAACCTAATGAGTGGATTTTAAAGGATTACGGCATTACAAAACTCCTACATACTACAATTGTCCACCAAACCCCCCACACCCCACCCCCACAATACCCCCCCCCCCCCCCCCCCCCCCCCCCCCCCCCAACTTCCCCCCCCCACCCCACCCCAACCCCCCCCCCAACCCCCCCCCACCAAACCCCAAACCCCCCCCCCCCCCCCCCACCCCCCCCCCCCCCCCCCCCCCCCCCCCCCCCCCCCCCCCCCACCCCCCCACACAACCCCCCCACCCCCCCCCCCCCCCCCCCACCCCCCCACCCCCCCCCCCCCCCCCCCCCCCCCCCCCCCCCCCCCCCCCCCCCCCCCCCCCCCCCCCCCCCCCCCCCCCCCCCCCCCCCCCCCCCCCCCCCACCCCCCCCCCCCCCCACCCCCCCCCCCCCACATTAAATTGTTCATATTTTATAGCCTTTTTTATATAGTAAGAGATGTAATATGGATATTCATTCTCCATTAGCTTTTTGCTTTGCCTTTTAGAATCTTTCTTGATTATTTATTCAATGGACTAATTTGAGATATTACCATATGAGATGTTCATCTAGAGATTGTGTTTATGGCAAGTCTTTCGACTCTTCAATCCACAATTGACACCCTCTTCCGTCTCCATTTTGGTACTGTAGGCCCTTCTTTAGTAACTTCCTAACATAGGTCTTGCTAGAATAACCTTTATCAAATGCTTTTAGACCTTAGTATTAATAGTGTTATTTAATTAGCAAACGCCCAATTATACGATTAGATTCGTCGTTTGGAATTGACGATGTGTTCATATTGTTTACCAAAAGGTCAATATTGTTATCTTTAACTTGGTTTTACCTTGATGGGTGGATTAACAAGTTTTCAAAAAATTTACTTTTTTTGTTATTACACCATGAAAGATTTTTCTATTTTATATTTAAGCAAGGCTATTATTGTAAATATCCATTTTTTGATTCATTATTTTTCGCAGCCCTCTTTTTTTAGACTCATCACTTTATTTTTCCAAAAAGAACAAACTCATCTAATTTGTTTCTGGATTTTGTTTCATGGTTGACATCACCGTAGTAATATATCCATGCCAAAGATCAAGATCTGTTGATTTTACATACGCTTCGAATCCATTTTTTTCCTATTGATCATAACTATGCTCTTTTGAAGAGTGGTGGTCTTTACGTAGATTTCCCTTTTAGATATTTTTTGGAATCCATAGATCGATCCAAGCTTTAAAATACAGTATATTTTAAAATTCTTGAGTGACCTAGGCTCTGATACCAATTATGGAAACTAGAAGGGGGTTGAATAGTTTATCAGTTAATTTGCGTTTTAAAAACTCTGTTTAAAAAAACACTAGATTCAAATATATGCAAGATCAACTCATAATATGAACAACCAATGTATCTAACTACTTGCAACACAATCACAATACAAACGATAAATGTAAAGCGTAAGTAAAAGATAAGAGATAAGAGATAGAACAATTAAACCATAACACCGAGATTTATAGTGGTTCGGCTATGAAGCTCTTCTTCGCCCTACTCCACTCCCCAAGTATCTGACTCGAGATTTCACTATGTCAACAAGCTCCCTTTAGGCGGAGAAAATCGTTTACCCGTCGCTTACGTTGTTTTCTGACACTAAGCTAAATGTCAAGTCCTAATCTTAACTAGAACCAATCTACCACTTCACCAATGTATTTTAAGGACTAAAATACTAACCAATACACGATCAACATAATCGGATTTATACACCATCTGATTTTACATATAAACACAAGATCAAGAAAATAGAGGTTTAGATCTTAAAAGAATAGAGGAGAAATTACTAATCTATAACACCTTGTTTCTTGGCGAATACAAGTGTTCTTCTCTTACACTTGAAAAATGAAGGAAGAATATAGAAGACGAGATTAGATCACTTGAAATAAGATTAAACTATGTTAGTGATCAAGAAATTTAGTGCGAGAAAAGAGGTTTTAGAGAGAGAAAGATAACTAAAAAATTCGTGCTAAGAGGTGTGTTTTTCTACTAAGAATATTGCAGTATTTATAGCCAGGAAAATTCAACGTCTCTTGAGGGCGGTCCTAGCGGTCCCAGATATATCTGGAGGCCGTCCTGCCTATCAGGGGGTCGCCCTTAGGTAGACGCTCCTTTTTTGTCTTTTAGTAAGGAATGATAAATCTGGTGTAGAAGCTTCTATTTTTAGAGGGAAAACCATATTTGAAATTTTATAATTAAATAAAATATTTCTTTTATAAATAAAAATATTATGTATATTTTTATTTTTATAAAAATACTTTTGTTGAAATGTAATGGTTAAAAAATATATTTTATTGATCACTAATCATGTTTAATGATTTGTTTATTCATACCTTAAGTGATTTATGTCGAAATGAAAGTTTACGATTAATAACACGTAAACATTTTATTTTTATTGTAGATGTTTTTACATTTTGTTATCTTCAAAACGTAGAGTAGTCAAAAAATATAAATGACGTTTTAGGCATTATTTGTATTAACACAAACGACAATCTGGATCATCTGCACCACATGAAGAAAGACAAGATGGAATAGTGGACAGTTTGGCTACCCATTACTTTTTGGTAGCCGGTGTTCTAGAGTAAGTTCTATTATGAGAACTACTCTTAGAGACACTTGGTAGTGTTTGAGCAGTTAAGCCCTTGGGTGACCAAAAAGCTTGATTGGTGCTCAAACCATTTCTGCCACTTCTACTAGTTCTAATCTTGTTTTTCATGTAAGCACTAAGTGTCTGACTTTGCCAAGATTATGGAGTTAGTGGCGATGAACTAGATACCTTATTTGTTGCTTTTGGGGGTGTAGCAACATTAAGTCTAGATTTCGCAACTACTAGAGTAGTACCTAATTTGCTAGATTTCGTAGCTACAGTGGATGTGAATAAGGCTATTTTTACTCTAGAATTTGATGACAAATCATAACAAGCAACACATATATCATGTGACATCTTAAAAACATCTTTACCACAAGAAACACATACAAGATTTGAACCATCAAGAACAGCATTTACAGTCTTAGCATTTAATACATTTGTTTTTTAATCACAAGCATTTCATTTCAATGTTCTCTCTTATTAGCAACTGAAATAAAACTACTTTATGATTTCTTGACATCCTTAGAAGTGCTCTTAGACATAGGTGCTGTTTGTTTATTAAGAGGCTCTGAATCTAAATCTGATTCGCACTTCTGAATCTGGATATTCAGTAGAAAAGTCTAAATCTGATTTCCATCTGAATCTGAATAAGTGGTTGAGAAATCTGAATCTGAATGAAATAAAACTGTTTGTTTTGGTAAAAATATTTAGATGTGTTAAACTATAGTTTTTACAATTTAAATATAAAACAATTGCATTCGCACAAGAAATAAACTTCATTAAATAAGAAAAACAACTATTATAATATAATCAATTTAAAGTTTCAATTAAACTTCTTAAAACGATTACTAAATGAGTCACGTTAAAATTGAGATGTATGAGTTCGAAACCATACCCTTCAATTTGAACAAAAATGAGTTGACACATATCATCTTATACACTCATTATCTAACAAAACATATGCAATAATTTATTTAATACTTTTAATACAAAAGAAAAAGGTGAAACAAGAAAAAAATCAAGAAATTAAAAAAAATCCTAACAAAGTAGGAAAAAAATAAAAATAAAAAAGTAAGAAAAAAAGACATTAAGAGGTGTTAAGACACCCCCTTCACATCCAGTTCAGTAAGAGGTTTATGCTTCTTACTGCCTCTTCATGATTAGAAAAAAACAAACGCTCTTAACACTGCTTGCCTCTTACTGCCTCTGAATGACTTGAAAAAAATAAATAGTCTTAATGTCAAATGTCTGACCGCGTCTGAATGAGTCAGATTAAGATGCTGTTAAGAGGCATTTCTGAAAAAACAAACACCACCTTAGTGTTCAGCAAGACTTTCTTCTTCAAATTAGTGTCCTTAATCTCTGGTCTGCTAACACTACTAGAAGTGCTAGAACTGGCTACTCTTATGGAATTACAAGAAAACTTGTTAGCCTTATCAGTTGGCATTTGAGTTCCTGTTTTGGTGATTCTATACATTCCTCTTACGATTATATTTGTATTCGTTTTCTGAGTCTGCCCGCTTTTAGCTGTATAACATGAAGTGATTGGTTTTGACCTATCTGCTTTTATCTCAACCTTAGAAACAGTTTTAGCCTTTAAATATTTGTTTTTGTTCAACGGTGTAACACAAAGTGGTTTCTCTAAGGTTGTAAATTTGTCAAACTTAATATTCACATTTTTTGCTTGTTTAGCAAGCTTTTCTTTTAGTTCAGAAATTACAATCAAATGATCTTGATTCTTAGCATGAACATCAGCATAGGCATATGTCTTTTGATTATAATTCTCAACTAAATCATTAAATTCTTGTTGATGTTGAACCCATGTTGCTTTTATTGATTGAAAAGCTTTTGATATTTAAGTTTTATATTTTCTCTTTCTTGAACCGTAGATTCAACTTGATTTTTCAGCAACACGTTTTCATCAATCAACTTAGTCATCTTTGACTTCCAAGAGACATCACAAGTCATTTTTTCTTTTTGATGTTGCATTTTAAGATCAAGCTTAAAGTATTGAGCTTCAGCTCTTTTGAAATCATTTTCAAGAATCTTAATTCGTTTTTCCATTGTGGCTTGGATATCTTTGGAGTCACTTGAAATTTTCTCGATTTCAAGTATTAACATCTCATTTTTTTCTTTTCCACAGACAGCAATACACAATCCCTAATTTCTCTTCTCAAGGATGTTTCTAAAAGTCGATCAATTTCATTATGAAAAATTTTGTCTGTTTGTGATTGTTTCCCAACTTTCTCCATTGACTCAAAAATATCAAACATCTCCTTTATCTCTTCTTTAATTTTTTGTATTATTTCGTTTGAGCATCTTCTTAAAGTGATAGACATTGGAATTACCCTTGTTTTGTAAAATTGTCTTAACTCATCTTGATCATCAAATATACGCGCTCTACTTCTATCTTTTAGAAGTGTTTCATCAATTCCTGTTTGTAATTGACTAAAAGTCTTTTCCAATTTTACAAACAAGTTGAGCAATTTAGATTCATTAGGCATCTTTTTCATAGGTAAATCTGACATCTCTTCACTTGACTCCGAAGATACATTAGAGGTAGAGGCAGATGAAAGATATGTTTGTTCAACAAAATTCCGTTTGAGGAACAAATGTTTCATAAAGAGCATTTAATTTTTCATAATCCAGTTGAATCATTTTATCTTTCATTTTTAATCGACTT
>BQNB010105491.1:0-23592 GCA_026074375.1 Tanacetum coccineum
ACTGACTTGAGTCTGCCTTGTAGATCAACATAGTTAAATCTTTTAAGCATGTATGATCCACTGTCTTTGGAGTTATGGTCAATAACATTTCATGTTGGTCTCTAAATCCAGCATGCTGAGGACTTAACAGCATTTTCCCCATTTCCTACAGCAGCACTAACTACTGCTTTTGGCCAGCAGTAGTTACATTGTTAACCCTAGCAGTATTAACTTTTTCATTAAACTTATTGGTTTTAGCTGCTGATTTGTCACACCCCGCCAAGGCGGAAACACGAGGTGTAACATCATGGATATCATCACAACACAATGGTGTCAACAATAGAGAAACACTAAATGCATAACTAAGTAATAAAGACACAATGTGTCATGACAATACCGAAAACCAAAAGAATGACATCTTGTATTAATGAAAAAGGGTCTCACCAATACAAGAACAATACCTCACGATCCTAATAAAATCAAATAACATTCAACAAAATCATGCAACAAACATAAACAAACTCAGGAGCGAACTCCAATGCAATCCTAGCGGTCATTCTAGCCACCTCTCTTAACCTCAGTATTCTCATGAAGCTCACCTGAAAATGATGCTTAAAAACGTCAACACAACGGTTGGTGAGAGTCATAGGTTTAAGACACGCAAAACAAACCTTTAAATCCAATTACTGTGATAAATAAAACATAACATAGCAGGACATACAGCGTACTATCATACAAGCTAACATGCAATCACATCAATCCACATTGAGACGTTCACGCTCAATCCTCACACAAAACATAACAACAATGAGACGATCACGCTCACTCAAACAACTCACAGTAATAAGACGATCACGCTTACTACCAATCAAATCCATAAATGCCATGAGACGATCACGCTCAAGCACAACAATTCATACCATAAAAGCAAGTAGCACATAACATACAATAGTCACGTATAGCCCATGCATCATTTAAATCACATTATCACAGTAACTAAAACATTTCAAAACCTCTTTGCATCATTTTCACCTCAAGAAAACATAAGAAAAAGAGGCTATGAAACTCACCTGATGCTTAGCTTCCTAAAAGAATCCAACAAAAGCTTCACAAACACTTCACGGATAATCTAAACAATTAAGCACACAATAAGCTACCATCAATTAGGCATTCAACCCAATATGATGTAACCTCAACTATGATGGATATCTAAGCTATCTACCATAGTTCTTTCTTGATTTAAACATTTTCCAACTCTAAATATGCCATTTCTTATTCTTCAATGCTACACTTTAAATTTTCTGGTTTTGAGCAGAATTTTATACTCACTTACGCGTCCTAAACGTACCACTTAAATACCTCCACAATTCAAACCAAAATTCACCATGCTACATATATGTCCTATGAACCTTTCATAGCTCTCCCAAAGCCATTACCCTTTTATAAATACCCTTTAGAAATTCATTAATCCAAAGTGTATAGAATCCGTCCAGAATCTGACCCCCTAAAAGTATGACGTTAGATAACCAATTTAAACCTCATTATAGGCTTAGCAAAACATCAAGGGTCACACACAATATATAAACTAAATTCCACGTGATTTTGAGCCTCTAACTAGATGTCTAAGTAGTTTTAGAAAAATCAAAACCAAAACTGAAATTCGTCACAGTTTTACACACTGATTTTGTAACGACCTTTTTACCCACTTCTCGACCATAAAAACTCACGAGGACAACTTTTCCGGAAAGTAGACTCTCTGAGGTTATCTCCAGTATGTTGTAAATTATTTATTTGATAATTTATGATTGAGTTATGACCGTTACAAAACTGGCTAACTTTTTGCAGTGAATTAAACAACTACTTTGGGCGATCTAGACCCTAACGCATGATCATATCACGAAACCAATTGAACCAATGATCTAAACAAAAAATTTTTTTTTTTTTTTTTTTCCTTTTTTTTTTCATTAATCTATAAATCCTTGAAAAATTTATAACCCTAATTTATTTTTATGATTAAACCTAATCCATCATACTTAGATTACAAGAATTAAAATAAGAATTAGAATTAAACAAAGAATTAGAAAGTACCTTAAACCCTAAAAATTTTCTTCTTCTTCTTCTCTGGATCAGTCGAACAAATAGAGGTTTAGGGATCCTTTATTTTTTGTATTTATAGGCTCCTAAAATAATCCTAGATAAAGCCTAATTAGAATTTGTTTCTTAATACAATTCTTTTTTTTTTCCTTTTATTCGGCCGACTAGGCCCCTTGTATATAGATTTTTTTTCTAATTATTATTTATATAATTACTTGTATTTCCTTAAATTTTTATAAAAACCTTAACTAATTTGACTATACCTTTTTTGCTTAAACGAAATTCACTAGACTTTTAAAAATAACTTTTTAACTTTTTATTTTCAACCTAACTTTTCTAAAATAAAATTTTTACATTATTCTTAACTTAACACTTAAAATCTAAACCTATCTTAGATTACTAACACAAAAATACGTATACATAATAATACTTACACATTTAACATGGAAACGCTCAAATCTCAATAATCATTTCCTTGTCACTCAAAAGTGAACAAAATGAACTCAACCAATTTCACCACCATTCCAATCTCATTGAGATGATCACACTCAATAGATTGATTACCAATACCTCACATAACCCACATAAACTCATATAAATACACAGAATCACATACACCATATATTGCAACAGGCACATAAGTCAATACTAACGGTTTGACTAACCTGCTCAAATCATGGTTGTCATACAATCCTTCCGCAAATCATGCTACCGTCCTCTCCACTACCATCACTGAACCAACCTCGTTTACCGTTGCCAACAACTCTCCGGAGTGGCGTCAAGCTATGAAAGAAAAGTATGATGCTCTCATGAAAAATGGAACGTGGTCTTTAGTACCTCGTTCTTCTACTACCAATGTTGTTGATGGTAAGTGGGTATACCGGTTAAAACGGGACAAGATTGTAAGTGGGTGGATGCCCAATCAAAATGACGACCATTACCACGACCTCAGTTGTTGTTACTACGAGAGTTGTTGCGATTGCCACGGTTGTTGTTATTGTTACTCCTGTTGTTGTTGTTGTTGTTGTTGTTTGAACGAGCACCATAAAAGGCTTGTGGACCAGATGGTGTGATGGGTGAGACTTGGAATTCAAGAGCACTCAATTAAGCAGTCAACTCTGAAAGTTGAGCTTGACGAGCTTCTGGCATGCTTGGTGAGCCCACTGCGTAGTTTGCAGCAAAAGATGAAGTGATAGACGGAGTAGGTGCATGAGTTTTTCCAAACATATAATCATGACCACTAAGGTGTGCATGACGCTGGCTAAATGCAGTTGGACTTTGGGAGGGTAGTGATTGTAGTTTTAAGACCGTTATATTCTTCACGAAGACCTGAGACAACAAGCATAACGAGATATTTATCCTTTACAGGTTCACCGATGGCGGCGAGTGCATCGGCATATTCTTGAGCATGATTTAGATAAGCATCAGGAGTTTCATCACCGTGCATCTCTATTCTCAGAAGTTGTATTTTGAGAGTGTATTCCCTAGATGTGGAATGAGGTGCATACGCCTTTTCAAGGGATAACCAAAGATCACGAGAAGTTGTACCTTGAACGTGGCGAAAAGATGCTTATGAGATTGTAGAGATGATTAGCATACGAACGTGGGCATCGTTGGAGACCCAAATTGGATAATTGGGGTTTTCCTTTGGAACAGTGGCATCATCGGTAACGGATAAGGTTTTTGATGGACACGATATTGAACCATCCACATAACCCATCAAATTGTTTGTGATGAGGAATGGTTCAATCATAGTTTTCCAATAACCATAATTTGTGGGTGAAAGGGTAAAAGCGAACTTACGGGAGTTGTGAGCCGCTTTATCGACTGTGGTGAAAGCTGAAATCATAGCCATAGTAATATTCCTCCTTTTTTTTTACTGATGAACAGTAACTTCCGGTGAATAGTGACCGATGAACAGTAAATTGGTGAACAGTACTTTTTGTTTTTTTTACGACTGCATCCGGCGGCGGCAACGGCGAGGTGATCAGAAGTGTAGGGTTGTTGTGGCGGCTGAAAAAGTGACCAGAATTATGCCAGAAAAAAGAGGGTTGTTTAGGGTTTTGACTCTAATACCATATAAAACCTCAAAGGGTATATATTATTGTAATTGTAGTTGTATTTTGTACATTAGATTGTATATGTATTTATACTAATACTATAGCTTACAGACTAAGCAACCTATCATAACCTAATGGGTACGGCCCATCTATACAATTGGGCGTCTCATTCTAGTTTGTTCTACATGTGTGATGGCCTTTTTTTTTTTAATTTTTTTTATTTTTTTTTTCTTTTTTTTTTTTTTTTTTTTTTTTTTTTTATTATTTATAGAGAGAGATTAAAAGTTTAGAGGTAAACCCTTGATCAACGGTTATAGAAAGTACGTGATGCCTTCTTTTTTTATTTATTTTCACTTTATTAGATATTTAGGCGATGATATAGAAAGTACGTGCTTTATATTATTTATATTATATTAGTCGGGTAATCCCATGTTGCTACGACGAGTATCCATCCAACTAAGTTTTTCGGTGAAGAAATGGTTGTATGTTATATGTTAATTTAGGAGAATATAACTTCATCGAAACTGTTAAAAATTTGATGGTGATGAATAGATAAAGAAGACTATGTATTTGTAATTAATAATTGTAAGTGTTGCAAAAAAAGGTCTACAAGGCCGATTAATCGCCGCCTAGGCGCTACAAGGCCACCGACATTGCCGATATATGTAATTGGGAAAACAAATAGGTCAACCATGGTCAACGACGATCAACGGTGGTCAAACTTTCCGAAAACCTTCTAATCTTACCGAAAGTACCTAAACTCACCGTAAACTTGTTTTGATCACCTATAGTAACTATAAATCTATTACAAGTGGTTTTCTTTTAAAAAATCCCTTGCAGGATAAATTACCTAAAACTTTGTCAATCATACCCAAATTTTGCCCAGAAATGCCAAGACAATTAATCCAGCCTAGACCGATTACAAAGCTACAGATGGTCACAACGCACGTCTAATGATTCCTGATTTTCTGCAACCTTTGTATTATGTCGTGATATGACTTTATCAACATTACTATAACATAACATCTTAACCAAGAGTGAATGTTTCTATTCCCCTATAGTTGAGGAATAGAGTTTTGTGTATAGCTACAAATATTCATCAATTCAACACATTATTCACTCTCTCATTACCTTTATTCACTCATCCATCCCTACCTACTCTTCTTTCTCTAAACTCAAACTTACAGGAGATCTAAAATTTGGTAAAACATAGGTTAAATCTCAAGACATTTTTCAGATCATAACATCAATAACTATACATTAGTGAGTTCTTCGCATGATTCATATGATGATTACTATTTATGTTCTTTGTTTATGATTTCTTTTTTTTTCTAGGTTGTTGTCTGTGAGGAAGAGGTGATGGTAGATATGAAGATGAATAATTTTTGGTGGTAATTGTGGAACAACCGTTTAAAGGGGGGGGGGGGGGGGGGTGAAATACGTTTTCTTTTAAAAATACTTCTAAATCTCTTGTATCAATTACCCGATCAAGTTTGACTTAATATAAGAAGAGTCGATAACATGTTTACATTAGCCAACGCATATTCTAACAATATAACCGTACTCACAATATTTAGCACAAAGATCTACACAACCTTAACTAACAAGATATACACAACCATTCACACAATCATGAGCACAATGCAAGTATAAAAGTAAAGCGGTAAATAAATAGTAATAAGTAAAGCGAAATTTAAAATAAAATGCAAACCGACCGGTGATTTATAGTGGTCTCGGTACAACGACAGATCCTCTCCCCTCGCCCCTCTACTACACTTCTCCCGAGTATCCATCATCGAGAGTTACTTCATAATCAACATAAGCTCCCTTTTCGGCGGAGAAAACCTGATACCTAAGCTTTCGTTATTTTTCCGACCATTAAGATAGATGTCGAGTAAGTCCCTTTTCGGGGTACAAAATAAACGTTATGTTTTGTGGCCCAACTATAACAAACCTTTTGTTGTATTGCATACATATAGCTAATAACAAAAGAAAAACTCCATGTCGCTCGGCGCTGTCAATTATTATTTGACAATAACCTAAGCCTGGATAGCCGATTTGCCCGGGAGTCCTTAATTCTTTGCTCAGTAGTTTGAGAACTATAAAAACATTAGAACCAATTGTACTACGCTAACCACAAGTATTTTTTAAGGTCTCCTAAAAAATACTAACCAAACCCAATCAATCAACCATCGCTAAAATATATAAATCATTTTGGATCTTCACATACTAAAGAATTCGAAAGACATGGACTCGATCTATATGTAACAAATGTTACAAATGGACTAACTAGACTACATAACTTCGGATCTTGAAGATGACCGAAGTTCTTATCTTGCACTTGAGGGAAGAAGGAAAGAGTGGAAGATTGAATCACATTTAAACAAGATTAAAAAAGTTAAAATGTATCAATGATTTTATAGAGATTTAGTAAGATCTAGAGAGAGAAAGAATTGAGAGAAATTCGTGCAAAAGAGTTCTAAAAATAGTTGGAGGTGAGCCACTATTTATAGGGGCTAAAAAATACCTTCCATCCCATTAGCTGCGCTTTTATGAATTAATATTCACTCAACCTTCAACAAACGTTCTGTCAGGATACGGTGGTCCTAGATATATAAGGGGCCGCCGGATAATTAAGGGGGCCGTCGACCGAATTAAAGGACCGCCCCAACAAACGCTCCTGTTTTTGTCTTTTTGTGGTGACAAACTTGTCTGGTGAAAGTGACACTTATTTTAGGGGGGAAATAACCAGATTTTGAAATTCAAAATAATTACCAAATAAAATAGTTTTTTATAATTCAAAAATAATTTGTCTAAATAATTTTTGATAAATAAGTTTTGTTCCTTATTATAAAAATATAATGTTTTAGACAAAAAACTTATTTCTTTGATCATCCTACAAGTTTTAATATTGTTTGTACATACCTTATGTGATTTTACGTTTTTGGGTGCAATACAACTATCTATTTTGGATGTTAGACTAGAGACGTTCGAGAGATGTAGAGATGCAGTATGCATTGATGATTTATGATTACCGGTGTAAACTTGGCACTTTAACGTTAGTATTTCAAGTTACATGTTTGTCAATCACCAAAAACCTAGAAGATTATCGTATAGATTAATATCGTAATATTTGGCACTAACAATCTCCCACCTTTTTGATGATGACAATCTATTATAAACTATAACACATAGTAAGTTCTACCAAAGTTACTCGTTTTACACCTCCCTTCTCCCCCTTTTGTCGAATCAAAAATGTATTACAGTGGGATTATGGTTGGAGCATATAGGTTGTATGTTTGAGAAGAAGTCATGAGGAAAGGGTACGTGATCCAGGTATATATGTTGGAGGAATGATAAGAGGATAGGTGCTCCGAGTATATAGTATTGAGGGGTATGTGGGAAAAGATATCGAGAAATAATGGGAAGGTGAGATTGTTCTGTGTTTCTTGAGATAGTTTAGGAAAAGGTACTCTTGAGAGGTGTAGAAAGTAGGCAAGACAAGAGGGTAGGTACTTTGGACTCAAGGGTGATGGTGACTTACAGAAGTGGGAGGAGGGATAGGTCTTTGGAGTATGAATAAACCTGCTCATCGGTATTTGACAATCCCAATCCTATCTTCCTATAAAGGTGAGCTTGCATCATCCTAGTGAAGTCTTATATCATCACGGTTTAACCAAATCCATGCTATTTAACCACATATATCCTAGCTCCCCCTTGCTTATTGCATCCCTATTCCTTGAAAAGGGACTCTAGCGGATCCATGGATCAAAAATATAAATTTCCATTATAAACTTAAGAACGTTCGATGAATTCACAATTTAAAATGGTAGGAGCTTGTAAGTGGCTCCCCTTTGTTTTGTCGGGCACTAGGAATCAAGATATGGATGTGGCTACATAAACAAAGTTAGATAGACCAACGTGCACACATATATTTAGATATATATATTATATAATCTATAGCAAGATATTATTTGGGAGACGAGACTAGACATTCAATTTTTTAGTGTTGTATTCTAAAGTATGACACTTTAAGAGAAAGTTAAAAGCTAGACACATGCAATAATTGTTTTAAATTTCAACAATCTAAATGATTATATTAAAGACTCAAGACATATGTTTAAGGACAAATATCAGACCGACTTTTGATAAACGAGAATAAGATTCGTTTATTAATTAACACAAAAATATTATGAAAATGACCTTTTAAAAGTAGACGAATGATATTTAATATTTTGGCGAAATATGTCCAAAAATGATTATATAATATATAATATATATATATATATATATATATATATATATATATATATACATACTATTAAAAAGGATAAAAAGAAAAATAAGACGAGGATGGAGACGATGTGCTCTTGGATGTGAATGAAAATGATTCCATAGAGTGCCGGGGAGAAGTGAGAAAGGATGGACCGACAGATACTAAGAAGGAACGTGTTGACGAGAGGTTGTTAGAGTTAGGTGCATATATCATTTGCAATAACCAATTCGACATGCAAGTGGAAATCCTATCAAACAAAGGTGGATGATTGGGAATTCAAATGTTTGTTTGGTGGTTTGTTGGTTGACAATGTTGAGGAACAAAGGTGGGTATGTAAAATGAGGTGGTAGTTCTTTCATGGTTGAGGAATAATGAGAGACTCAACAATGTAGTGACTTAATAATACTTGAAGATTGAATATCTTCTTTGTGTTCTTTAGTTCTAGAAAATAGAAAGTTTAGCGAAGGAGTGACATTTGCATTTAGCAAATTACTTAAATATTTCGGATGAAATAATTAAGTTGGGAGAGATATAAGAGGAATTTTAATAGTAACAGGGCTATTAAAAGAGAAGAAATGTTTAGATGTGAGAGGAAACGTTAGAGAAGATAAGACTTATTACAAGTGGAAAGGAACATTTAGAAGTGAGAAGAAACGTCGGAAGGCGTAAAAAGACTTTTAGAAGTGGAGACGGGACTATTAAGAAAGAGAGAGATAACGCTAGAATGTGAAAAGACCATTGAGGTGAGAAATACCGTGTACGAGTTGTGAGGAGCAAGATTTGTATGTGAGGGAAATTTATTGTGTAATGATAGATTGGTAGGTGATATCGATTGTAAGGAATGTGTTGGAGAATTTAAAGACATATTTCATTATGAAATTCTCTTGACAACATAAGCAACAATGCTTATGGGAATTGAGATAAGAGAATGACCCATTAATCTTTAGAGAGATATTGGGCATAGATTTGGGTGTAAAGTAGACGTCAGCTTGTAGCAGAAGAGAGAGGGGGTGTTCGTTTAATGATTTGAAAAGAAATGACATATATCTCAAGCCTGTTGCCGGCGGTCCCATATATATATATGGGGGCCGCCTGTTTTGATCAGGGGGCCGCCTAGTTTATGGGGACCGCCACCTGCCCTAGCAGAGCAGCCCCTACGTTCAAGATTCTATCAGGAGCAGAGCCAGAAGCAGCCCAGGCCAGACGAGCAGAGACCAGCAGCAGAGCCAGACAGCCAGAGAGCCAAGACCAGAGCCAGACAGCCAGAGCAGGCAGAGAAGACAGAGAGCCAGCAGCCCACTCAGCAGCCAGAGAATCAGCAGAGACAGAGCAGAGGCTCGTAGATATTAGACAAGAACCAGCCCCAGCAGCCAGACCCCAGAGACACCCACAGAAGAGCAGAGAACACCAGCAGCCCAGAGACAGACAAGAGTCAGACAGGATCCAGACAGAGCAGCCAGCCCCCGATCACCCCCCCCACCAGACCCCAGAGGCCAGAGACAGCAGACGATTCAGCAGAGCTTTCAGAGCAGAGAGATCCAGTTGAGGCAGCCAGAGATCAGACCAGCAGCACCAGCAAGCCCAGAGAGCAGGAGGACAGACTCAGACCCCCCCCACAGACCCAGACCCAGCCAAAGGGACCAGCAGATCACAGCAGAGCACGCCCAGAGATCTCACAGAAGGGCCAGAGGATGCCCACAGCCAGAGCTAGCCAGAAACAGCCCAGCAGGCAGCCAGCAGGAGCAGATACCAGCACAGCAGCAGTGCAGAGTCAGAGACACCAGCCAAGAGAAGAGACAGAGAGATCCCAGCCCGCCCAGAGATTACCAGAGCCAGCAGAGATCAGAGCATCCACAGCAGAGTTAGCCAGCAGCAGCACCCAGAGAGAGGCCAGAGGACCCCAGCACAGACCCAGCCAGAACCAGCAAGCTGACAAGCAGAGATCGTCAGAAGAGAGAGAAGAGATTTAGACCAGCAGAGATAAGAGAGAGATAGAGCAGAGAAGAGAGAGAAGAAGCAGCGAAGCAGAGTGGGAGAGAGAGATGCGAGCAGAGGAGAGGAAGTAGGAAGGAATAGAGATGAGAGAGTAGAGGAGTAGAGAGATAAGAGAAGAGATAGCAGAGAGAGAGATGTTTAGAGAGAAAGAGATTGTCCTAAAGAGAGAGAGGACAGTAGAGAGAGATCAGAGGAGGAGAGAAGAGCGAGAAGATCAGCGCATGCAGAGAAGACAGAGACAGCAGAGCAGAGAAGAAGACGAGAAGAGAGGAATAGAGGATTGAACCCGTATAGAGAGAGATGAGAGAGAGACGAGATGTTTGTTGACGAAATGTTTTCAGAACAACAACAGTGACCATTTTTAATTTGCATTTTACTAATTAAAAATCCTTAAAATACTTCGGATGAAGTAATTAGGTTGTCACGACACATAATAGAACGTAAACTAGAATCAAGACTTAGAAGAAAAGAAGAGACCAATTTACGAAATGTGTTCCATCATTCCTAAACCTAGACGAATATAATTTAACGGTTCGTGGTTGAGGGGTAAAGAAAGAATGTCGACGATGTTATCTTCAGACGCAACCTTTTCGAATGGAGATGTTCCCTTTTGGACATAGTCCCGAAGGAAATGGTGACGTATCTTTGGTATGTTTCATACACGATAATAATAATAATAATAATAATAATAATAATAATAATAATAATAATAATAATAAAGAAGAAGAAAAAAACAAAGATGGAGGCGACGAGCTTGACAATGTCAAGGCGGATGGTGGTTAACGTACGATAAACTACACTCACAGAGTTATGTAACTCTTCTTGAGCATTGCGAATGTTCATAGAACAATCACACGACGAGGTATACGATTTTCTTAAAGGTGGTAGCGAAACTAGTGGATGAAAGAGATTAGCCATCTCTATAGTTGAAGAGGCGTAGTTGAGTGAGAAGATAGAGGTGTGATCGAAAGACAAAGAGTGTTTTTTTGAAGAGAAAGAATGTTTCATCAAAGAGAAAGAATGTTTTCGTCGAAGAGAAAGAACGTTTTCGTCGAAGAGAAATGGAGAGCGTTTTAACTAATGTTGTTAAAAGGCTTGAATAGGGATTTTCGGATATAACCTTTAACATTTGCAAGCGCAAGTTAAAGATACTTGAATATTTCAGATGAAATATTTAAATTGTTAAACCTACTTGGAGGAGCGTAAGATTTTTATCTAAGCTTTGCTTGACGAAAGAGTAGATGATTTGGAAGAAAGCGAGACAATGATCAAAGGAGTGTGTGAGTGAAGACTCTAAAAGATTTAAGACCATTTTGCGACTCTTTTGAAAATTTAGATTAGTGACCCGGACGCGAAGACATATATTCTAGTGTGAGAAAATATGTACATAGATGTATAAGACATATAGATATAAGCATGCAAGTTTATCTAAGCATGCAACATCAACAAAATAATAACAAAATTAATGTGCTTAAGACTGTATGACCATCTAAACCTTATTTGTCATTACATCAAACCTAATATAGTGTTAGGTGCATCCCGCTCACTACTACAATCCCATCCTCTACCAATTACATGTAAGTCATGTAAGATAACACAAACAAAACATAATAATTTTAAATGTAATCATCATGTAAAACATGATAGCATTTATCGTTTAGGAGCATGTGTCATTTAGATAAACTAAGAGATCTTTTATCTAAATTACTAGAAAAAGACAAACGCCTTTATAATAGACATGAATTTAATAGATATGCAATTAATCGTTGAGCATAAAAAATAATCATGAAGTCATATGATTGCACCAGACGGGAGCAAGTTATCATCTTGATGCTTCAAAGCACGTATGTGAGGTGCATAATGTCTAGATTGATTAAAAAGAAATCTAATTTCTACTTGCTTAGTGTGCACTCCTAATGAGATACAAAGTCTATGGATGTAGACTATCATTAGACATATTTACGAAGAGCCATTTAATCAAATTAGAGAATGAATATGAGACTATCACTAGTGGTTCTCAATTTAGGCTAAACACGACCATTTTTACGGGTTATACCACGAACCCAACTTCACTCTTGGAAGCAATTCAACCGTTAGGTCAAATTGAATTTCTAGTGAAATAGATTCTCCAGTAGTCATTCTCATGTTAGAAAAAATATAATTCCTATATTTGCCTAATGAATTGTAGCAAAGATAAAATTTGTATTATCTTTTCATAGAGGGCCTAACATGACTCAACTAACATACTTTAATTCCGGTTCACATAATCCTAATCAAGATGTGTGGAATTCTAAGGTTAAATGATAGAGCAAGCAAGTTGTTGTAGGTATAATAGAGAATGAGTCATCAAGAACCTAGGAGTATGCTTAAGAGTAACAATGTGTAATGCTCTATAAAGAGAGTGTTCAAAGAATGCACATTTGCATGTCTTTTATGAAAGAAATCCAATTAAGGTTATTTTCCTCAATAGATCTTGTGAATGTTTCTTTGTATAAATAATGATGATTTACTAAAGGTTAGTTACATGTATGTTAGACTTTTAAGCAAGAATTTTACAAGAGGAAGATGTTTTAAATCTAATGCCATCGAGCGGATTTACCTAAACCAAAAATGAATCTAAGACGAAGGATCCATCGATCCATGGAGGTGCCAAATTCGGGCAAGGATCATTTTCCTACTATTTGGGAGATGGTGTTGAAATTAGGTTATTAGGAGAAGCTTATATAAGTTATAAGGGTTCTTGGTTTGAGTTTTCGGAAATGACATCCAAGACTTGCTTATCAAGTTGGAGTACTTATGAGTTTCCCGAATGGAAAAATTCAATAAGTCAGTTAAATCCTACTTAGACAGTGCCGTGAAGTTTAGCTGTATAATTCTGACCATAGCTAATAACATAACATTTAAACACTTTGGACTCAATGAAACATCTTCACTGCAAGTGTGAATTGGAATTCGATGACTAATCTTTGTTGTCTTGCAATGACTGTGATTTCATGTAATAACCAAGGATGGTTAAACATGTAGACTCGGAAAAATATCTATGGTCATTTGATTGATATTTCTGTGATCTAGATAAATCCTAGTCTCGATTTCATGTTCATATTCTAATTTTGTAATTAGATTGAATAGTGAGATTGATTATCGTTTGAATAATAATCATCTTCATATTCAAAATCCTCTTACGATCACCTATTGAAAGAAAGCACAAAAATACTTTGTGGAATATGTTCAATTCTTCTTAATCCTAACCTTAGATGGTTAAAGGGTTCTCATTTGGTGAAGAAGAAATATTTATGATTATTGCTTTGATAAAGTTAATAAGAGAGTTTTGATGAGAAGATAGTTTGAGTTTTGAGTTGTGCTTTTGAATTATTTGAGCAAGGTTACATATGTTGTGTATTTGCTCATGTTTTACTTTTCGGAGATGACAACTTTACCAGTTGCATTGCAAGGTAAATTACTTGAATATTTTGGACAAAACATTCAAGTCGTCAATCCTACTTCATTGTGTATTTTATACATATATTTACCAAATATTTGGAACACAACTATTGGAGAAGTAGGAAATCAATATGACATCATCTACACAAAGTTGAGTTATGATTCCGATGTATATTCTTATCATATGGAAGGGTATGTCGTGATTTTTCATATCAATGATGTGTGATTTGAGTATGTAGGTTATATAAGATATTATCTTTTGTTCATATTTTTGATTTATATCTTTAAAGCTAGACAATAAGAATATGATTTCTTGTCCATACTCAAAATCGTGTCATTAGATTCGATAATAACTCAATTCATAGTTTGCATAATGAGTTGATATATAATATTCGAAAATACCTTTTTTTGACATGCACGAACACTTTTTTCAAAGAAGACAAATAAAGATTTTCATTGTGTGTTCCACATAATACTAAGACTAGTTTAGTAAGGTCGAGGTTGATGAATATTGATGACGTTAATTTCTTACTTACAAGATTGTCATATATTTTTGATTGTGCGGAAAAAACTATTTGTTAATAGGCTATAGTATGCATTGTGTGTGACAGGTTTTATTGAGGTATATAAATGATTTTCCTAAACTATTTTTTTATACAACACACTATCTTTTGTAAAATAATATAGTTTATAAGTAGAATATAATTATGTGTGTGTGTTCTAGAACAATTGTAAACAAAAGCCAAAGTAAAAAAATATATTAGTCTTTTACTTAATTACTATGTTATGAATACAAATATTTTATTTTGTTAATCCAACATGACGGTCACCAAAAACGTATCAAGATATGAAAATATTTAGAATATTTTGTTGAAAGAGAGATAATGTGTTTGGAAATATTTTTATGATGGGTTTTAGAACACATCATTGATCTCTAGACATTATTTTTCCACACACTTGACAAACTATTAAACTTTCATTCCTAAGTGGGTTACTACACTCAAAATGATCTACAAGATGTTTATGTAACACTTGTAAATATAGTGATCTATACCTATATGCAATGCACAAACAATTTTACAACCTAAAGCAAGAAATCTAGCGTAATTCCTATTAGGCATAATCTGGGAAACTAGTAACATACAAATAGCATTCATGGTACATGTGTTTAGATATAATATGATTAGGTCAATTACAAATAGTAATGATTATTTATTAATATCTATAAACCAAGTTGAAACAAAAGTAAACACACATAATCATTAAGCATACACATAAGGATATTCGTTGTTGTTTTGTGTATTAGATATAACGATGTATACTTAGCTTGATTTGATTTGAAAATGAAATAGTTCCTCTCCATTTTAAAAATTAATTAAGATCAATATTTTGAAAGGACAAATACACTATTTTTCAAAGATATATCAATTAGAAATGCAACCTCCCGACTTAAAGGAAAGTGAAATGCCCGACTCGAAGAAAAAGGTAAAATACAAGTTTTACGTTAAAACGAAACACAACGTTTTGACCACTATGTAGTATTTTGCATTTCTGACTTATTTAAGTTTGAAATAAAGTCTTGGAAGTATTCTTAAATGAAAGTAGACTCAATTACCTTTAAAATGGCGGGTGGCACGACTTCTACGGACTTACAGTTGATTTTATATGAATTTTCGAAGTTTGCCCAATTCTGACGAAACAGACAGATGGTCCCCAGAAATGTGACGGCTCCAAGATATATTATGGGTCATCCTAACATTTAGGGGACCACCACCAGTGACCCAAGAACACGTTTTTTATAAAAAATCATTTAGTGACTTAATGGAAGGACGTATGACTTCAGAAAGTTGTTCCAGCACAAAAAATACATGTTTTAGACGATATTTCGACTCTTACGACTTAGACAAACATATGTTGACACTTCCAAGCTCTTTTGAGAAAAATTTCCTTCAAGCTAGTATACGAAGTATATTTAATAATAAAACTAGTACGAATCAAACAACAAAACACTTCTCATATTTAATCCTCATTCATGGGTAATTTGATACATGGATCGTACTCTATTTTTTAAAACCATTTTTTGAAAACTAGAGCGACGTGGCTCCTGATACTAATTGTGGAATACGTAGAGAGGGTGAATACGTTTCCGTTTTAAAAAAATATGGCTAGACATTATATGTCGTCCTGTCGGCGGTCCCATGAATATATGGGGGCCGCCTGACTAAATCAGGGGGCCGTCTGAATTATGGGGACCGCCCCCAGCAGAGGTTTTTGGACTAGATATTTCGTATCAAATCACCAATAAAGTTTGATGCAATATGAGAAGTGTCGATAATAGATTTACAATAACTAGCTCATATTCTAACAATATAACGACACTCACAATATTTACTACAAAGAACTACAAAACTATAACTAACACAATATACACAACAATTCACACAATCATGAGCACAATGCAAGTGTAAAAGTAAAACAATAAATGTAAAGAAATAAGTAAAGCGATAGGTAAAAGAAAATGCAAACCGGATACGGTGATTTATAGTGGTTCGGTCACGAAGCTCCTCTTTGCCCTACTCCACTCCCCGAGTATCCAACTCGAGAGTTTTTTTTTTGGAACGACAATTTGTGGTTACATGGCCCCTAGCCCAGAAGGCGTAGCGAGCCCACACAACCAGGTTGGGAGATGTCGAGTCCTTCTTCGGGTACAACCAAACCCGTTATGTTTTGTGGCCCAACATAACAAACCTTGTGTTTTATGGCCTAAACACATAAACCGTGTCGCTTACAATATTTTTCGACACTAAGCTAAGTGTCGAGTCCTAATCTTAGCTAGAACCAATCTACCACGTCAACAATGTATTTTGAGGCCTAAAATACTAACCGACACACAAACACTACTTCTGGATTTATACACTATCCGGATCTACACAATTACACAAGAATTACAATATAGAAATCGAATCTACCCTATGACATACAAGTGATCAAATGTAATCACTTCTATGCAACCCAATCTACTACATGATCTACAAGTAATCAAGGATGATCACTTCCATGTAGAGACATGTAGCACTACATACCCCTTGGTATTAGTGGAACTAACATAGAGTGTAACCATGATCCATGCCTTATGCTAGAACCATGATCAAAGATGAAAAAAGAAACTCTATGTGTATATGTGTTGGATTTCTTAGGATTTCATCAAAGAGGAGGGGGAGAAGCCATGGGATTTTATAGGGAAGTCTTGACTTGGAGAGGTCTCTTTTGTCCAATGGATAAAAGGGTGTTTGGATAAAAGGGTGTTTGGACAAAAGGGTGTTTGGATAAAAGGGTGCACCAACTAGTTTCTCTCCATCTTCTAGAAGCTTGATTCAAATTTGAAATCACTAGTTTCTCTCCATCTTCTAGAAGTTTTGATTGGGCCTTAATGGGCCGAACTCTATTGGTGCCTTAATGGGCTAACCCATTTGCTTGGCCCGATCCAACTAGTGAAGCCCATATGAGTAAGAGTCTCGGGATGTCGAGATCGAGTTGATAAATGTATACTTGTGGTGGATAAGGATGGTGAGATATCCGTATGTTGAAGTATACATCTACGAGTAACTTGTGAACTTTACGTTATGTTTTACAAGTTACATGTTTGTCGTCACCAAAACATAAAGAGAATGTGTAGATTAAATATCGTAATATTTGCACTAACATGAGCCATGGCTTAAATGTTTTTGGAAAATGCCACCCGGCGGCGCGAGAACCACACCCTCACTCGTGTTTTCGCGTTTTGAGCCGTCACCACAAGCCGAGATGGTCTCGGACGACGCGACACGACGATGCTAGAACCATACCATGGCTCGCGTTTTCCCGTATTTTCTGGCGTTTTCGCGCTTTTTCTTTTTCTTTCTTTCTTTTAAAAAATGGGATATTACATAGCAGGCAAAATTTACCCCCCCCCCCAATTAAAAAATCGTTTGAAAGCAATATAACACCTCCTTTTTCCAAATTTTTACCTTAAAAATCTTATAAATACCCCCTAACACATCTATTTTTTACACAACATTCCATGTCAATACCTGTCTAAAATGAATCCAAATTAATGGGTCAACGACTCGCAAAACCAAATGCCGAATACGTAAATTCCCAATTCGTCATCATGTTTTAATCCAAACACACCATCATCCGCAAATTCCATCATCTGAAACACCAACCCACTTCCATCATGCACCAAATTTCATCAAATCCCAAACTTATATATTAACTCGTTTATCAACTTTACACCTGATCAATTCTAATTATGGCAACCACTTCAACAACAACTATCTCAAATCCAAATTTCTACTCAACAGCAACAACTATACAAACCCCATTTTTCCCATGAATCAATTTCCCCAAGACTCCCAGTTTCCTCAACAATCCCAATTTTCCCAACATTCAAGCCAAGAACTACAACAAGCTGACGAGGTTCCATCATCACAAAAAAGGACGCCAAAATAGCAATGCCAAGAAACCCCGTGAAACTAAAACCGAAGGTGTGCTTTCGACCCAAACAGATGAGAAAATTTTGGCCGAGTGTTTTATACAAATTTCGGAAGATCCGAAAGTCAGGAGCGACCAATACAATGAGACGTTTTGGTACAAGATTCTCGAGATATACAACCCGCGGGTCGTGGAAAATGGTTTAAAAGAGCGTAACAAGAATATGTTGACGGGAAAGTGGACCCCGATGAATCGAGAAGTAACAAAGTTAAACTCGCTTTACATTACAACCAAAGTTCTTAGCGGCGAGAATGATGAAGATTTGTTGACTCGGGTTCAAATTTTGTATAAAGACAACGACGAGCGAAACTGAGAATTTTCTCACAAAAGCGCTTTGATATTTTTGAAAGACAAACACAAATGAGAAAATCCCGACTCCACTCAAGCAAGAAGAAACTGAGGACGACCAATCGATTTGGATGGCGAACCCGAGATTTTTGGAGATGATCCTATCCCTCATCCATCCGACACTCCACGACCGTCTAAGAGCATCTTTATGGTAATGGCACGAGGTCACCGATATCCATGAGACGACACCTCGTAGATGCATTTATTTGTAACCGGTTTATATTATGTTTGAAAGTGGTCCGTGTTATTTTTAGAACGAAAGCTAAAAACACGTAACATACTTTTCCAAAAACACTAATATACGTAATAAAGTTTGTATATTACTAGTATCGCCAAAATACTTTCAAATTCTAGAAAATGTACGTAGTATGACTTGTTGGGTTACCCGTTTAACTTGTTACAATTTTTTTTTGAACAACAATATATTATTAAACCACTAGCAAGAAGCTAGAAATTACAAAGCGACAAGGTCCGTTAAAGCTCATCTTTAACATTTTAAAAATATTTTTCTATTTTTTTTAAATTTGGCCCTTAACAATTCAATTTTTTTAACCTTTTCTAACATTTTGGTACCCACAAGTCATTTTTTCCATTTTTTCATAGCAACTAATTTTTTATTCAAATAAAAATACAAATTATAATACGAAAATAAAATAAAACATACGAGAAATATTAAAGTTTCGTAATAAAGCTTTGTAATACTGTTCATCATGATCACTATTTTTTTGTAAAAAATTAGTGAAATAAGTTTTTTTAATTGTAACTCGGTTAAAAAAATTGTGATAAGGATGAACCCTGTTACAAAACTTTAATTCTTTTTGTAACTCTCTTTTTTTTGTATGTTTATTTTGTATTTTTATTTAAATGAATGAAAAATTAGTTGGTTTGAAAATATTTTAAAAAATGTTAGAAACATTAATTTTTTTTTAATTGTAACTCGGTAAAAAATAAAAAATGTATGAAAAATTATCTTTTTTAATTGTAACTGGGTAGAAAACAATATTTAAAAAAATGTCAGATAATTAGTTTGTATTATAACTTTACAAAGTTCTTTAATCCCCGTGCTTGTGCACGAAGGCTTGTATATTAACTGTTTTTAAACTCTTATTCTTCAAAATTTTATTTTTTCTGATTGGGGATAAGTATGAAAGTATATAGTGGTTTCTTGTTTTTTTTTAAATTCATAATAAAGTTTTGTAACTATTTATAATTTACACTTAACTCTATATCAATTTTCTCTCTAAAATTAAACCAACTAAAGTTTTATAATTACCTCCTCATTTTTTCAAGTTATTTTTTGTTTTTATAACATTTACACATATAGTTTTATTGTGTTTTTTTCTTTTATCATATTTCCCCCACCAAAAAGTAGATCGAAACACACACACAAGGCGGGGGGAGGGCGGAAAATAAAGTTTTAGAATATTTAAGCTTTTATAAAATTAACCATATATTCAAAAATAATAAAAAAATCTTGAAAGCATCATACCTAATAAGAAAGATTCTTTTTTTTTGAAATGCAACCAAGTTCTCACTTTATCGTTTTCCATTACTTAAGTAAAAGGATTACAAAACTTACAAAAAAATATTAGAACTCAATGTTTTTTCTAAAATGTTTAACAAAACAATAAGCTTTAACGGACTTTAGTATGAAAAAAGAATCAACTGTGTTTACTTCATTACAAAGGATGTAACGTTTCATACGATTGTAACAAAGTTACAACATGTTAACTCTAACCCTATAACGTACATTGTCTAAAATTTGATAAGAATTTTGGCAATACCATTAAATTATCTAACACACACATCTAAGTCTTGCTACGTACATCGATTTTTTTGAAAAAGTATGTTACGGTGCTTTTAGCTTTTTTCTTATCTTAAAAAGCAATATCGAATACTTTTTACAGGAACATTTCATTAGCTTAAAAAATTTGATATAAGATATGTTCACTAGTGATACAATTAAAAACTAATAATCAATAATTGTCCACTCTACAATCAAACAGATACACATGCCCAAACAAAATATTAGATAAATTTCACAAAGCAATCGTACTGATATTATGATACTTTTAATCTTTGTGAACGGTATGGTCTTGGCTTATGCAATCACTATTGTAGAAGTTGTACTAAACATTAGTAAAATTTTACACATATTTTGACCCATTGTTTAGAAATAACCAGCAATCAATTTAGTAAAACGAGTTATGCAGTTGAAACCATGGCTAGCATAACTCGTCCATAAGGTTGTCTTTCAAGTTGATCACTCAGGAGATAACACACAACATGTCGCAGTTACATAGATGTTTTGTGTCTGACTACCTGCCTCCTATACATAAAAGAGGTACAGTTATAAAGTCTGAATACTGAATGAAAAAATGGCTGCTTGTTTTTCTAACTAATATGATCTCAGAATGGTTTAACATGTGTTTTTTACTATGTACATATTAAACTATTATAGTTCAAGTTACAATGAGAAATATCATATAAACTATTTCAACCCATAACAATACATAACTAAATAGGGGTGTCGATCGTTGGTTATACGGGTTATTTCGGGTTCGCGATACGATCGGATTATTTTTTTGGGGTCAACCGAAAACCAAACCCAACCCAATCGAACTAGATTTCAACCGAACAGAAAAACCAATATAAATTCGGTTCGGTTTTTGACCCGAATAACTCCAATTACACTATTTATTTAAGAAAAAAAGGAAAAACTAAACAAATATTTAGGAAAAAAATTATTTCAAAAATAAAAAACGATTTTTTTTATATTAAGATAAAATTTTATTGATCTATTTATATATATAAATATTAGCTTATAAACCCGCGAATTTCGCGGGTAGTTAAATAAAAGTTTTATTTATAAACAGAAAAATATTCATTTGTGATCCTGTAGGTACTTCACAAATAAATCATTTTCAAATAGACGTGCTTTACATAAAAAATCAATTTCGAAAGAATGAATAATGAGTAGTAGTTAGTCGTATTATAACAACTTCTCATAAATGAACATAAAAATCCACCAACAACATGTTGAAAGAATATCAAATAGAAAACCCGTCAAGAAGCATATATAATAAATAAATTAGTGAATTGACTCGTTCTTTCCGTTTAATATCTATATAAATAATTCATGTAGTCATGTAATCATGGGTTAAAATCATTAGATTCGACTACATTATCAAAAGCATGGGTTAAAATCAAATACATGAGATAAAACCTGCAAATATGTTAAATAGAAAGTTAAATTTAAAAATAGAAGAATGAAAAAAGAAGATGAATTTTACAAGTAATTTATGAATTATGACATCATTCATGATATAATTGATGACATAATTAGTGATGTCGTTATTGGGTTCGGCTCTCGGATCAGACTGTCAAACCCATATCTAACTCGGAGACTGAATTCGTAGTTCGGTTCTATTCAGTTTTGGCAAATTCGATTCGGGTTTATTACGTTAGTTTTGATTATTTCGGTTCGGTTCGACATTCGGTTTACAGGTTTCAATTTTATCTGCTCCATAAAGTGTATCAGCCCAAAATCTAATCCTAAAAGACTAGCCCACAAATACATTTGACCCAAATTATAACTTGATACAACCTAATTATATTAATTTATATTTATAATATATAATAATATATATCATTAGAGATGTGCCAAACACTGTTCATTGTGAATAGTGTTTGGGCCATTATTTTTTTTTGGGCTCTTAAGTGTTCGGGCCATAAGTATTTTCTTTTGGGCTCCCATTTTTGGGCCGACCCATTTGGGGTTTTTTTTTTCTTTTTTTACTAAGTTAAGATTTAAAGCACAAATTGTGATGCTTCTGACATATGTATGTTTTTATAAAAAATGTTGAATTAAAAAAAAACACTAAAATAGCTAATAACTTTAAAATAAACGACGCAATGAAAACCCGATGTACGCTAAGTCAAAAAAAAACCATACCACAAAAAAAAAACAAACCTTTAAACATGAGACCCAACACATAAGCTCATATAAAAAAAACCGACGCAATAAAAACCCGACGTACGCTAAGTCAAAAAAAAACCATACAGTAAAAAAAAACCCTTTAAACATGAGGCCCAACACATAAGCTCATATAAAAAAAACCAAACTATTAAACATGAGACCATGAAAATAAATTCACACAAAGGAAAAAATAACATTAAAAATAACGCTACAGAGACCGAAAAATTAACGCCCCGCGGCAACGCGCGGGTAATCTTGCTTGTTGGGCTTCTACTTTGTGTCAGTTTATTGGGCTCTCACTTTGGGCCGGCTCAATTGGTGTTTTTTTTTTAAAATTTTGTTGGCACAAAATAGGAGGAATTTTTTTTTACAAAAATACCAATTTATTTAGATAAAAAAATACCCGCGGAAACATCTTCGATACCTAATAACTTTAAAATAATCGACAGGGTCACAAACGTACAACTCTAGTGTTAGGATTAAGAAAAAGACTCGGTCACCCCATGTATTTTCATGTTTAGCATAGCTCGTAGTTTTTATTAAGTTATCGTTTGATTTATGGTGTGGGCCGGGTCTTTACCCACTGTAAGCCCACACCGCAGCCCGTTTTATGGGGCATCTTTGTAAGAACTATTTAAACCCTCTCCACACATGGAGAGGGTGTTGGAAAAATCATTTTGACACACACTCTTTAGTGTGTTTTTCTCTAGTTCTCTCCCAACCATTTCTCTCTCTCTAACTTTCTCTCTCTAAGATCATAAGTGTGTGAAATTAGGAACCTACAATTGGCATCAGAGCCACGTGTGGATTCGTGTGGTTAAACAAGATCAAATTCGTGTGTAATATTGAAGAAAAAAATCAAACCCGAAATTTTGTGCTTAGATGTG
>BQNB010105492.1:0-20419 GCA_026074375.1 Tanacetum coccineum
AAGCAATATAAAGAGATAAAGGTAAGAACAATCAAACCAAGACACCAAGATTTATAGTGATTCAGCTACGAAGCTCTTCTTCGCATACTCCACTCCCTGAGTATCTGACTCAAGATTTCACTATGTCAACAATCTCCTTTCAGGCGGAGAAAACCATTTACACGTCACTTACGTTATTTTCCAACACTAAGCTCAATGTCGAGTCTTAATCTTAGCTAGAACGAATCTACCACTTATACAAGTACTATCCAATCACAAGATCTACACTATCGGATTTACACACAATTCGATTTACACAATCACACAAGATAATCAAAATATAGTTTTGAATCTTAGAAGAAGAGAGGAGAAATCACTAATCTATAACACTTCATTTTTTGGCGAATACGAGTGTTCTTCTCTTGCACTTGATAGACGGAAGAAGATAGAAGATGAGATTTGATCACTTGAAACAATATTAAACTATATTAGTGATCAAAATATTTAGTGAGTGAAAGAAGGTTTAGAGAGAGAAAGATGACTGAAAAATTAGTGCAAAGATGTCTATTTTTCTGTTAAGAATGGTGCAGTATTTATAGCCAGGAAATCCCAATGGTCAGCTAGTGGCGGTCCCGGACTTCCGGCGGTCCCAGATATATCTGGAGGCCGCCTAGGTACTTAGGGGGGCGCCCCTAGACTGACGCTCTGATTTTTGTCCTTTTGTGAGTAAGGTTTATCCTGGTGAGTTGTATTCAGTTTTGGGGGTGATGAGGTGTCATTTTATACACTTTTTCAGGGTCGTTTAACCCCCAAAATCGTGTGTTTATGCCCAAAATAGGTACTTAATCGTTCCTTTTCAGGTATTTCTCATTTGGAAGACATTTGGATGGATTACACGTGACTTGGGCTCATTTGGAGAAAAAACGGACGAGATTACAAACCAACACCAAGACTCTTGAAGATTTGTGCTCACAGAGCCTGGAGACGGCGTCACAATCTATACACGACGCCGTCACAACTCATCCAGTGACGGCGTCACATATTTCACGACGGTGTCAGCCCCCACCGATTCAAACGCAGATCTAGAAGATTCATTTCACGATGGCGTCACGACTAAAACGCGACGCCGTCGCGTCGATTTTCTTATATATACAAACCCGAATTTAGGGTTTTAAGTGTGTAACTTTAGAATAAAAAGAGGGTACGAACCCTAGTTCGTTTAGCAGCTGTAGGGGACAATTTTAAGGCCTAAGAACCCTATTGTAACTCTTCCAATTCATGTTTTAATCAAGTAAGGTTTACTTAATCATTCAATATGTCTATGTGTTGTTTGATTTATTGTTCTTGCTTTATTCTTAACATGCTCGGCTAAACCTATTATTGTGTTTATTTATGATTGTATGAAACATAGAATGTAGATCTTAGTGGTGTTGCCTCTTGTGATGGATGTGCACGCTAGGTCTTAGAAAACCAGCTTTTGTCTGTATCGTTGTTGATATGTCTAGGGAAACGTGATTGTGTAGAAAGGATACCATCGGGTAACAGTCTTCATACTACCTTGCCCCCTAATATGGTTGATCCACTTTTAATGTATTTCACATGCACTTAGTAAACTCCTAGGGGCCGTGTAATAGTCTTCATACTACCTTGCATGTGCGTTGCTCTAGCGGCATACTATGTAGACGGCAGGTTCGTGTAATTCGTTCATGCTTTAGGAAATAATTACATAGATCATCATAAGTGTGACAACGAAACAACACTAGGAGAAGCAATCTAGGAAGTAATACATGATTAAATAAGCACAATCTTTTATCTTATTGTTATCATCCTTAGTTTAGATTATTATTTAGTTTAAATAGCTAAAACCAAATCACTCTCTCAATTATATGATTTTACTTGCTTTTATAAAATACAAAAATACAAAAAGAATCTTCCCTCAACCCTTAGAACTTTGTTAGACCGTGATCAAGCCTTCCCAACCTATTCCTCGAGTGAACGATAAACAACCCCGAGTCTTGCCCATACTAAACTACAACGATTAGGTGCACTGCCTAGGGAGTTGTAAAACTTCTCGTGTAGAAGTCCTACGACAACCGCACATCAAGTTTTTGGCGCCGCCGCCTGGGGAATAGTTAGGTTTTGATCATAGTTTAGCTTAGTTCTACTTGCTTGAATCCTTTCAAGTAATATTTAATTCCTGCATAGTAGCTTTCTTTTAGTCTATCTTTTCTTTGTGCCTTTTGTTTGTAAATCTTTCGTTCACCATCATGATGTATGAAAGACCACCTACCATACCCTTTCTAAACCCACCACGAAACACAACCCTCCCATTCCAAAGATATACCTTGATGTTCCAACAACATCAAGATGAACCTATCTACGATGCGTGGACTCGTTTCAAAAACTTAATCCAAAGAGTCCCTCATCATGGCCTCGATTTATGGTCCCTTGCTCAATTCTTTTATCATCACGTCGACCAACATACCCAAATGGACCTTGACTTTGCAGCAGACGGAAACCTTAAGGAATTAAGTGGTGAAGAGGCATGGGAAACCATTGAAAACTTTGCACAAGGACAAAAAGAATGAGACAACCTACCAAACATTATTTCCGAACAGGAAATAGAAAATTTAAAGGTTCATGCAAAAATATTATATGGAAATGAAAATGTTTGGGTTGAGATGCATAGGAATATAGCATGGGATAAAGTAGAAAATTCAGACCCACAAGGTACCCCATAAGTCCTCCCATCATTTGAGGAATACATACCGCCCGTGACTTGCCCGGAAGAAGTAGAAGAGACTTTAGGAGCCCCAATAGAGGTAGAACCCTTACACGAAACACAACTAGAGGATTTAGGCTTGAATATTTGTAATCATGACATTCCTCTTAGTAATAGGGAAGTTCCTAGTTTTGAT
Organism: Tanacetum coccineum; assembly: GCA_026074375.1. Classification (NCBI taxonomy): domain Eukaryota; kingdom Viridiplantae; phylum Streptophyta; class Magnoliopsida; order Asterales; family Asteraceae; genus Tanacetum; species Tanacetum coccineum. Next base: position 2,898 of record BQNB010105492.1, read on the forward strand.
GAGCCGGAGCCTCAACCAAATCCCTTACCAAATTGTCCATCCTTAGATGTAAGTCTAGGAGAAGAAAGAGGCCCCGAACCACCCATCAAACCACATAGTCCGGATAGTTTTAGGATGAAGGAAGTAGATAGCTTAACCATTAATACACCACCTTCACCTCACATGGCATCTTCCCACCCTAAGGATACATATTGCTATTATCGCCCTTGCATTGATGATCCTAAGAAACATTATGGATTTAAACCGGGTTTATTAGGAAAAAGTGCATCCCTAGGTGTTGATATTTCAAATTGGGAGATGATTAGGGATTAGAATCTAAGAAAGTTTCCCCTCTAGGAAAAGAACTTAGTTTATTCGATAGGCCAAATGAAGTAGAGAGAGGTATAATTCTAGAAGCACACCGTTTACTATCACCCGCATTTGAACTCAAGTGTAGGGGAACCCTCCCCTTTATCTGTTAAATAAATGTAGAGTCAGGCTCGTGACTCGAGCAAAAACAAGCGCTTCTTGGAGGCAACCCATTATACTGTTTCCCGCAAATAGGAGTGTCATGTTGTGTTTTAATATCTAATATAGATTTTTGTTTTATTATGTTTGAACTATCTTGTAATCATGCTTTATATTATCTTTAACCTTGTCTTAATTTCAATCAAAGGTATTTTGCAAACAATAAGTGTAGGGGAATTTATCCGGATTTTGAGCCAAAATTCAAACCTGTTAAATGAATTGTTTAGATTAATTCGCGTCAATATCGAGTCATATTATTGATTTGTTAAATCTCAGGTTTTATACAGCATTTTATACAGGAACTAACTTATGGAATCAAGTGCAGGAAATTTTTCATCAAAAACAAAAATTTCGTTTTCATAGACGGTGGAGACGGCGTCGCGATTAACAAGTGACGCCGTCACCACGAGACCTGTGACGGGGTCACATCAATCCCGACGACGTCAAACGCCCAGGTCTAGAAAACTCAAAAGTTTTTAATTATTTTTTAAAATAAAACTTGTGCAACATTTAATATAGGTATTCTTCTATATAAACCTGCAAAAACCTAATGAGTTTAACAACTCTTTCATCCTATCTATCGAGTCGAACCCTAAATTCATATTGTATATTGGTAAATTGCACATATTATGTTGGTATAATTTCTCTGTCCTTGATTACATGTTATAATTTTGATAGAGAGGAAGCTTGGAATTCTTAGGAAGTTTCATTGGATGATTCTGGAGGACGATTTAACCATAATGATCGCATGTTTCTTCTCCATATTATAAACCAGGGAGTACTAGTTTCTTTTACTTGTTTTATTTTTTCCTTTATCTGTTTTAACGGGTACTTCCAGAGAACATTGGGACAATTGTTCAAAAATAAGTGTAGGGGAAAAAATAAGCCTATAGAAACTATCTTTCATTGTCATTTGTTTGTCCCTTAAAAAGATGGGTAATATATCGAAACATAGCATAAAAGGGTGTTTTTTTCCAAAATTTAATTTTTTTACGACACATACCAACAAAAACCGAGTATTACTAGCGTCCCATGGATAGGAATTTATATGACTAGCACAATAACCCTTAAAATTCCACTCAAAAAAATGTGAGGTTCGCCCTTAGATCTTTAGGAATTCGGGTACCTATCGTCGGTAACCCAAGATGATTTTATCTTTACCGTTCAAAAAAAAAAAAAAAAGTTAAGGAGTGAGCAGTCACATGTGTCTATTCCGTCGTTACGGATGTGTACGTGTGGTCTTCGTCGCCTTTTTTGGAATTTCTGGTGTTAGTAAAATTCATATGAGTGTACCGGTAGTATATTAAATTCTAGAACTTGTTTTAGTGATGCATCCCGAGACCGCATAGTAAGTATTAGGATTTGCTTGATAAGAGGCATTAGGATTAACCCATGTTTTAAACCTGTAACTGTTATGATGATCACCTCGATCATATAACTATCCCACACCCTTGCCATGCACTCACCTTTAGTGCAGGATACCCTAGTACAACCCTCCGAGCCTATCCTTTTTTACGGTTCTCGTAATTTCTGGTTAATCCGGACTATTAATGAAGAGCATTGACACCCTTAAACCAATCGTTACACCCAAAAAGCCTTAGCCTACCTTTTATGTACTCACCTTTAGTACATTATTGTGTTATAACCCAAGTTAATTATTGAGTACACGGTTGCTAAGTCTTTATCCTTGTAAATACAGTTTTGGGACGATTGGGATTCATGGTAGTATTTATTTCGCGGAAGAATAGGGAAGAAAAGTTAAGTCAATACCCCCATATGTTTGTCAAATGATCTCCATGTTATTTTGATCCACCTCAAATTGGGTCAATAGTTAGATTGTAAATATCGAGCATATAAAAGCTCAAGTGTAGGGGTACGTATTATAAACCCCCATGTTGTATTATGTTATTAAAAAAATTGATGTAGAGTTTGTATATCTTCGTCCAAGTCTTGGCTTAGCAACCAAACCAGCGAGTATTCGTGTAAATAATTAACTAACCCTTCCACTCCAAATTCACCCAAAGCCACCCAAATGTATCCCATCCGTTTCCATTTCCGTTATATGTTATCTTACACCTATACCCCACAACCCTTTAAAAGACCTCTTAGATAGTAATGAATAATACTTGCGCCTAGCGGTGGAGGTTTGATCCTTTACCAAGCCTATGGTAATTTATATGCTATGACAGGTAATGAGTGTGATTTTCCGTTTCTCCCATATGTTATAATTCATTATACACCCGAGTGAAAGAGAGAATCCCAAACACTTATGTGAGGTGCTAGTATATATTTTCCGTGCTTTTAATTACGAGGTTTAGGAGGTTGTGTTGTAGATTATGTTTAAAGAGTAGGTAAAATGACCCCTCATATTGTTATTGTCTAGGTAGAAAAGCCCATTTGCTTGAGGACAAGCAAATCCCAAGTGTAGGGGTATTTGATGAGGTGTCATTTTATACACTTTTTCGGGGTCGTTTAACCCCCAAAATCGTGCCATGTTGCCCTTCTTTTAAAGCTTGATTTTGATATTTAAGTTCAAGATTAACACAATGTGCTTCCATTCTTAAAAATCTTTTTGAAATTGGGCAACGGTCTTTTTGAGACAAATATTTCCCAGATTTCAAGAATTGATTTGAGAGTTCAGTTGTACTGTTTATCAAAGTTAATGAAAGCAGCAAAGGACATGTGTCATGACATTGTTCAGCATTCTGGTCAACCTCTCCTTCATTATTGAATTCAGGTTGCTCCATTAATGCTGTTTAGTCCGTAGCACAGATATTGATTTCAGCAGGTCTTTTACCTCAGCCATTGGCTCTTCATATATATGGTCTGATCTCTGCATCATCAACATATGCATCATTTCCTGATCTGCTGCTTGTATCATGCTCTTGCGATTCTGTCCCATTGCTTTTAATGATAACTGAAAACTAGCATCTATCTTTACACTCGAATCAACCTTTTTCCTCTGTCATCTGTGCATCAGTCTTTCATTCACCCTGCTGGTCATACTCTAATTTATCAGCGCTCTATTTCTCAATCGACTTTTTTAAAACATAATGCCATGTTTTGGATCAGTGTATCACGGAATTCATGGAATAACGAGTCGAGTGTATCTAGAAAGTAGTTTCGTGTCATTACAATATATCAATCATTATAAATAGATCTGTGAGTAGCTGACCATTTGAAAAATTGTGTCTCGCGTACTTTACAAATAAGCCATGATCCCATCACTGAACTTCTTTAGTTAGTCAAGTTGCTTTTCTAGTTGATCCACGTTTAGGAACATCGTGCCTGTGAAAGTCTCTAGATCTTGACAAAAAAGTGTCTTAAATGCGCGTGTGATCCATCCTCCGGTTCGACTTCCTGTAAGTCATTGTATTAAAAGACCTGATGGTGTGAAAGAAGTCGTTGAAAATACATGCAACATTCTTTGATTTGTCTTGACTAGTTGCATTTGTTGTTTTTCCGAATCTGAACACGAAGAAAAGGTATCTTTCTTTTCCATTTTAACGTCATTATGACGTGTATAAGATTAGTTTGGATCTTTAGTGGATGTGTTGTGATGAAGTTGTGGTTTGTTGTAAGCATTCCACTTGTTCAGGATATTTTACACTCTATATTAAAACTGATAAATGAAATTAACAGATTCTTTACAAAATCAATAAGAAACCGTGAATGATTAGCTACGGAATCAAAGCGTCCAATGGCTATGTAATTGTGATAAAAACAGATAATTTCTGGTGCTAGGGTTACAGCAATTGGGTTAAAATAGATAGGCTCATCCAATCTGAAACGGTGCAAAAAAATACAGATGGGCCGTGAGCTAGAACAAAAACAAGTGTAACACAAATTCTAAAAAAACTAAAAAATGTCAATAAATCATAGTAAACGATGGTTTTGGGCCTCGAAAAATCCTTAACCAGCTAAAAGCTGGTTATAGCGTAATCCGTCACGTTTTTCTCTTCGATTTGAGAGGTCCAACAGGGCCTGAAACGGTACTTACGGATCAAAAGTTATGGCTGTTTTTCTGAAACCCTCTTTCTTCACACAATATTTTCTAGACAAACGCAATGCTATCTTTAAACCAAAACGACAGTGACTTTTTGAATCAAAACGCAATGCACTTATCAAAACGCAGTGGTTGAGATTTGGTCAAAACGCAATAAAATTTTAAGCAAAACGCAACGTTCAAAACGGCAAATGGTCAAAACGCATGGTCCAAAACACAAAGGTCAAAACGCAATAATCAAAACGCAATGGTCCAAAACGCAAGGGGTCCCAAAACGCAGTCAAATAATATTCAAAAATATCCAAAACTCAACCAAAAAAAAAATTTTTTTTATTTTTTATTTTCGAATAGGGTTTTGATTATTTTAATATTATAGACAGTTTCTTCTAACCAAAAACGCAATGAATGCGTTTTGAACCTGTTTAATAAAAAATCTTGGATGGATTACACGTGACTTGGGTTCATTTGGAGAAGAAACATACGAGATTACGAACCAACACCAAGACTCTTGAAGATTTGTGCTCACGGAGCCTGGAGACGACGTTACAATCCATACACGACGCCATCACAACTCATCCAGTGACGGCGTCACATATTCCAAGACGGCATCAGCCCGCACCGACTCAAACGCAAATCTAGAAGATTCATTTTATGACGGCGTCACAACTAAAATGCGATGCCGTTGCGTCGATTTTCTTATATATACAAACTCGAATTTAGGGTTTGAGTGTGTAACTTTTGAATAAAAAGAGGGTACGAACCCTAGTTCATTTAGCAGCTGTAGGAGACGATTTTAGGGCCTAAAGACCCTATTGTAACTCTTCCAATTCATGTTTTAATCAAGTAAGATTTACTTAATCATTTAATATGTCTATGTGTTGTTTGATTTATTGCTTTTGCTTTATTCTTAACATGCTTGGCTAAACCTATCATTGTGTTTATTTATGATTGCATGAAACCTATAATGTAGATCTTAGTAGTGTTGCCTCTTGTGATGGATGTGCATGTTAGGTCTTAGAAAACCAGCTTTTGTCTGTATCGCTGTTGATATGTCTAGGGAAACGTGATTGTGTAGAAAGGATACCATCGGGTAACAGTCTTTATACTACCTTGCCCCCTAATATGGTTGATCTACTCTTAATGTATTTTACATGCACTTAGTAAACTTATAGGGGCCGTGTAATAGTCTTCATACTAACTTTCATGTGCGTTGCTCTAGCGGCATACCAAGTAGACGGCGGGTTCGTGTAATTCTTTCATGCTTTAGGAAATAATTACATAGATCATCACAAGTGTGACAAGGCAACAACACTGGGAGAAGCAATCTAGGGAGTAATACATGATTAAATAGACACAATCTTTTATCTTATTGTTATCACCATTAGTTTAGATTATTATTTAGTTTAAATAGCTAAAACCAAACCACTCTCTCCAATTATATGATTTACCTGCTTTTCATAAAATACAAAAATACAAAAATAATCTTCCCTCAACCTCTAGAATTCTGTTAAACCGTGATCAAGCCTTCCCAACCTATTCCTCGAGTAAATGATAAACAACCCCGAGTCTTGCCCATACTACACTACAACGATTAGGTGCACTTCCTAGGGAGTTGTAAAACTTCTCATGTAGAAGTCCTACGTCGACCGAACATCAAGTTTTTAGCGCCGCCGCCTGGGGAATAGTTAGGTTTTGATCATAGTTTAGCTTTGTTCTACTTGCTTGAATCCTTTCAAGTAAGATTTAATTTCCGCACATTAGCTTTCTTGTAGTCTATCTTTTCTTCGTGCTATCTGTTTCGTAACCCATTCTCATCAAACACCATGAGAGACGAGAATCCTATCCGTACTCTAGGAGATTACTCCAGACCAAGTCACGAGGGCTATAAGAATACCATCGAGCTCCCTAAAGGGAACAACGTGGTACCTCTTCGATCCGACACCATCCGGTTGGTGCAAAACGGATGCTCATTCCACGGACTACGGTCCGAGGATCCAAATCAACACCTCAAGGATTTCCTTAAACTTGTGGACTCACTTGATCTTGACGGTGAAAACAGGGAAAGAACGCGCCTGTGTTTATTCTAATTTTCCCTAAGCTAGCAATTGGCTTGAACGCCTTCCAGCGGGATCCATCTCCACATGGGAGGATCTTACTACCTGATTCCTTGCTCAATTCTTTCCACCGGGAAGGACCGCAAAACTCCGCAATGATATCTTAATGTTCTAACAACATCATTGAGAATCTCTATTTGAAGCATGGACTCATTTCAAGGACTTACTCCAAAAACTCCCTCATCATGGCACCGATCTTTGGCTCCAAGTCCAAATTTTTTATGACCATGTCAATCCCGTCACAAGATGAACCATTGACCAATCGGCCGGTGGTAAGCTTCGTGACCTCAACCCCGAAGAATCCTGGGCGATATTAGAGGACCTCGCCCTCTATGACAACGAAAGTTGGAAAGACCCAAGGGATTTCGCTAAGCCGGTCAAGGTAATCGCATTGCCTCAAGATGTCCCGAGTACATCCGACCGCCGTCTAATCGAGCTCGAAAATCAAGTCCAACGCTTGATGGAAGCTCATTTTGCTCCCACACAACCTACCCAAGTGAACAAAATCACTACCCCGTGTAAAATCTGTAGTGGTCCCCACGACACTCAAGATTGCATGGAAATCCTCGAACTAGCTGTTGTTGAATATGCATCCTCGCGTACCGATGAAGCGGGAGGTAAGTAGTATACTTTTAAACCCAAGCAAAACAACCTTGGTGACACCTATAATCTGTCATGGAAAAGTCACATGAACCTTAGGTGGAGACAACCTCAAAATAATATCTCAAATCTACCTAACCGGTTCCAACCCAACGGTTCAATCCCAAACCGTCCCTTTAACAACCGTCCTCAAAATTTCAACAATCAATCAAATATAGAAGGACTGGTTTCCGAATTCATGACATCTTAAGACGCTAGACTGTCCAAGTTTGAAGCCGATTTCAAACAACAGCAAAGCGAGATGACCAACAAAATCGACATTGTGCTGAAGGCCATCACCGACCGAATAGCGGGCACACTGCCTAGTGATATGGTTAAGAACCCAAAACTGGGGACCCATTCAGTTTCGTCTGCTCGTTCTTACCCAACTAAAGATCCACAATGCTCAACACAAATCCATAGCTCAATCAACACCATCACAATCCACCCCAAGCAACTCGAAAAATCCCAACTTGATGAACCGGAGATCGAGCATGAAGAAGGCAACCCTGAAGACACCAACTCTAACCCACAACCACAACCTGATCCATTCGCTTCCATCGTCACAGAACAAGTACGAAAGCTGAATTCAATGCTTGAATCGCTCGGATTGGTTCCCCAATCCTTCAATACAAAATTTGTCTGCACTAAAGAGGATGATGGAGAAGTAATGTTCATCGAGATCATACGAGACGAAGCTGAACCTCAAAATAAGAGTCCCAATGAGGGTGAAGGGACAACAACGGAAGGGTCGGTGGTAGAATACTTCGACACGTTTCCAACTAGATATGAGCTAACCTACCATAAGTACCTTATGAGTGGTCCGACCCCCTTAATATTTCTATGAAATCCCATCATCACGGAAGGGTGCCCCTCCAATCTTAAGATACCATGCAATATTGGACACGTGCATATCAAAAAAGCTTACATTAACCTCAACTCTCCTCTTAATATTATGACCCGAATGATGTACAACTGGATCATGAGTAGCAAACTTAACCCTAGGGAAGATGCAAATGGAGGAATTAGTAATTTCACAGGGAGGATTAAAGGGATGCATGTCTTCATAGGAAACTTCACCTACATCGTTGACTTCATGATTGTCGAGGATATTAGCTCGGTCATAGACCCTAGGCTATCGCAAGTAGTTCTAGGTAGGCCTTTCATTGAAATATCCAATATGACTCACGACCTACCCGAAGGAGTAGTTAAGTTCACCTACGGAGACGATGAAATTGCCTATAAAATGCCCTATAAGATAGAACAATACAACTCGTTGTCGAACCTAGAAAAGGAACACGCCAAATCAGTCTATCTTATAAACGAAGAAGACAAGAGAAGAGGAGTAGAGTATGTGATGAGTAAGATACTAGGATTTTACAAGGAATGCCTAGAGCTTGGACCCGAATACCTGATAGGGGTAGATGACGAAGGAGAAGTCACGTAAGGACGTATGACTTCGAGTCTAGCTACAAGACTCGTTAATAAAGAAAAGTGTTTCTTGGGAGGCAATCCAAATTACTTTTCCCACATATTAGGAGTGTCATGTGTGTTTTAACTCTTTACTATTTGTTTTATTATGCTTGAATTATCTTGTAATCATGCTTTGTATTGTCTTTAACCTCGTCTTAATTTCAATCAAAGGTATTTTGCAAACAATAAGTGTAGGGGAATTTATCCGGCTTTTAAGCCAAAATTCAAACATGTTAAATGAATTGTTAAGATTAATTCGCGTCAGTATCGCGTCATATGATTGAATTGTTAAATCTCAGGTTTTGTACAGCCATTTATACAGGAACTAACTTATGGAATCAAGTGCAGGAAATTTTTCATCAAAAATAAAAAATTTGTTTTCACAGACGGTGGAGACGGCGTCACGATTAACAAGTGACGCCGTCACCACGACACCTGTGACGGGGTCACAACAACCCCGACGGCGTCAAACGCCCAGGTCCAAAAAACTTAAAAGTTTTTAATTATTTTTGAAAATAAAACTTGTGCAACATTTAATATAGGTATTCTTCTATATAAACCTGCAAAACCTGATAAGTTTAACAACTCTTTCATCCTATCTATCGAGTCGAACCCTAAATTCATATTGTATATTGGTAAATCGCACATTTTATGCTTTTTATAGTTTTCTGTGTCTTTGATTACAGGTTATATTTGATGAGAAGAAGCTTTGAAGTTCTTAGGAAGTTTCATTGGATGATTCTCGAAGGACGATCTAACCAGTTATCGCATGTTTCTTCTCCATTATTCAGTAAACCAAGGGAGTACTAGTTTCTTTTCCTTGTTTTCTTTTCCCTTTATCTGTTTTAACGGGTACTTCCAGAGAACATTGGGGACAATGTTCAAAATAAGTGTAGGGGGAAAATAAGCCTTAGAAACTATTCTTTCATTTGTCATTTGCTTTGTCCTTAAAAAGATGGGTAATATATCGAAACATAGCATAAAAGGGTGATTTTTACCAATTTTTTTTTTATGACACATACCAACAAAAACCAAGTATTACTAGCGTCCCATGGATAGGAATTTATATGACTAGCACAATAACCCTTAAAATTCCACCCCAAAAATGTGAGGTTCGCCCTTAGATCTTTAGGAATTCGGGTACCTATCATCGGTAACCCAAGATGATTTTATCTTTACCCGGTTCGAGTTAAGGAGTGAGCAGTCACACGTGTCTATTCCGTCGTTACGGATGTGTACGTGTGGTCTTCATCGCCTTTTCTGGAATGTCTGGTGTTAGTAAAATTCATATGAGTGTACCGGTAGTATATTAAATTCTAGAACTTGTTTTAGTGATGCATCCCGAGACCGCAAAGTAAGTATTAGGATTTGCTTGATAAGAGGCATTAGGATTAACCCATGTTTTAAACCTGTAATTGTTATGATGGTCACCTCGATCATATAACTATCCCACACCCTTGCCATGCACTCACCTTTAGTGTAGGATACCCTAGTACAACCCTCCGAGCCTATCCTTTTTCACGGTTCTCATAATTTTCTGGTTAATCCGGACTATTAATGAAGAGCATTGACACCCTTAAACCAATCGTTACACCCAAAAAGCCTTAGCCTACCTTATATGTACTCACCTTTAGTACATTATTATGATAACCCAAGTTAATTATTTGAGTACACGGTTGCTAAGTCCTTATCCTTGTAAATACAGTTTTGGGACGATTGGGATTCATGGTAGTATTTATTTCGCGGAAGAATGGGGAAGAAAAGTTAAGTCAATACCCCCATATGTTTGTCAAATGATCTCCATGTTATTTTGATCCACCTCAAATTGGGTCATTAGTTAGATTGTAAATATCGAGCATGTAAAAGCTCAAGTGTAGGGGTACGTGTTATAAACCCCATGTGATGTATTATGTCTTCAAAAAAAAGAGATTGATGTAGAGTTATGTAGAGTTTGTACATCTTCGTCCGAGTCTTGGCTTAGCAACCAAACCAGCGTGTATTCGTAAAAATAATTAGCTAACCCTTCCACTCTAAATTCACCATCTAAATGTATCCCATCCGTTTCCGTTTCCTTTATATGTTATCTTACACCTACACCCCACAACCCTTTAAAAGACCTCTTAGATAGTAATGAATAATACTTGCACCTAGTGGTGGAGGTTTGATCCTTTACCAAGCCTATGGTAATTTATATGCTATGACAGGTAATGAGTGTTGATTTTCCGTTTCCCCCATATGTTATAATTTATTATACAACCGAGTGAAAGAGAGAATCCCCAAACACTTATGTGAGGTGCTAGTATATATTTTCCGTGCTTTTAATTACGAGGTCTAGAAGGTTGTGTTGTAAAATACTTTTAAAGAGTAGGTAAAATGACCCCTCATATTGTTATTGTCTAGGTAGAAAAGCCCATTTGCTTGAGGACAAGCAAATCCCAAGTGTAGGGGTATTTGATGAGGTGTCATTTTATACACTTTTTCGGGGTCGTTTAACCCCCTAAATCGTGCATTTATGCCCAAAATAGGTACTTAATCGTTCCTTTTTAGGTATTTCGCATTTGGAAGACATTTGGAAGAATTACACGTGACTTGGGCTCATTTGGAGAAGAAACGGACAAGACTACGGACCTACACCAACATTGCTCAAGAATTTCTCTATAGTGGCTGGAGACGGCGTCACAGATACAACGTGACGCCGTCACCACGAAGATCAAGACGGCGTCACAAGATTCCATGACGGCGTCAGAGCATACGACCCAGCCCATTATCTAGAATATTCTCTTTCATGACGGCGTCACGATTAAAACGCGACGCCGTCACAGCGTTTTTCCTATATATACAAACCCGAATTTAGGGTTTTGAGTGTGTAACTTTAGAATAAAAAGAGGGTCCGACCCTATTTCATTTTAGCAGCTATTAGGGAAGATTTTTAGGGCCAAAAAACCATGATTGTACTTCCTCCAACTCATATTTTAATCAATTAAGGTTTACTTAATCATTCAATATGTCTTGTTGTGTGATTACTTATTGTTCTTAGCTTTGTCTTAACAAGCTTGGCCTAAATCCTCCTAATGTGTTTATTTATGAATTGTATGAAATCCAGAATGTAGATCATAGTGATGTTGCTTTCTTGTGATGGAGTGGTCATGTTAGGACCTTAGAAACCAGTTTTGTCTGTATCGTTGTTGATATGTCTAGGGAAACATGATTGTGTAGAAAGGATACCATCGGGTAACAGTCTTCATACTATGTTGCCCCCTAATATGGTTGATCTACTTTTAATATATTTCACATGCATTTAATGTACCCTTAGGGGCCATGTAATAGTCTTTATACTACCTTACGTGCGCGTTGCTCTAACGGAATATTAAATAGATGGCGGGTTCGTGTAATTCGTGTATGACTTAGGAAATAGTTACACAGATCATCACAAGGGTGACAAAGCAACAACACTAGGAGAAGCAATCTAAGGAGTAATACATGATTAAATAAACACGGTCTTTTATCTTATTGTAATCACCATTAGCGTTTAGCTAAAACCAAACCTCCCCTCAATTATATGATTTACTTGCTTTCCATAAAAACATAAAAATACAAAAATAATCTTCCCTCAACCCTTAGAATTCTGTTAGACCATGATCAAGCCTTCCCAACCTATTCCCCGAGTGAACGATAACAACCCCCTGGGTCTTGCCTATACTACTACTACTACGATTAGGTGCTCTGCCTAGGGAGTTGTAAAACTTTGTGTACAAGTCCTATGACGACCGCATCAGTAGACTTCCTATCCAAGCTTGCTCCAGCATAATCACTATCAGTGTATGCTACCAAATCAAAAAGAGAATCTTTTGGATACCAAAGACCCAATTTTGGTTGACCTTTTAAGTATCTAAAAATCCTTTTCATAGCATGAAGATGTGAAACTTTTGGATTGACTTGGTATCTAGCACAGGCACACACTATAAACATGATGTTAGGTCTTGAAGATGTAAGATACATCAATGAACCAATCATTGATCTATACATATGAATATCCACTTCTTTACCATCTTCATCCTTTAGCAGAGGCTTTTGAGTTTCCATTGGTGTACTTGCAGTCTTGACTTCTGTAAACCTAAATTTCTTTAAAATTTTGCAACATATTTATCTTGACTAATAAATATGCCATCCTTCATCTGGTTTACTTGTAATCCCAAGAGGAATGTAAATTCTCCTATAGAACTCATCTGAAATTTCTCATCCATCAACTTCTCAAATGCAATACATAGCTCCTTCTTTGTTGAACCAAATATGATATCATCCACATAAACTTGGACCAGCAAAATATCACCTTTGTGCCTTTTGATGAATAAGGTCTTGTCAATTTCCCTCTTAGAAACCCATTGTCCAACACATATGTGACAAGAAATCATACCAAGACTCTAAGAGCTGATGTAATTCTATACAGTGCTTTTTTAACCTTGTATACTCTATCAGGAAAAGTTTTGGATCTTCAATCCGGTGGATGACAAACATACACCTCTTGCTCAATCTTCATATAAGAAAACACTTTTACATCCATTTGATACACCACAAAATCTTTAAATGAAGATAAGCTGAAAAATAGCCTAATTAGGCTTCAATTCTTGCAACTGGCAAAGACTTCATCATAGTCAATCCCTTCTTCTTGTGTGTATTCTTGATCAACCAATCTTGCTTTATTTCTTATCACAATTCCTCTTTTATCCTTTTTATTCCTGAAAACCAATTTATTTATGGTTTTAAAATTTAAGTGACCTAGCCTTCTATGCCAAAGTTTAGATTCATCATATGTGGCTTTTGCAAAAAGGCAAGTTAAACCTCCTTTAGGAAGTATGTTCTTTAAATCAACACTATACATAGTATCCTTTCTAGGAACTCTAAGTAAAACTTGACTTTCATCAATTATCTTAAAGTGAGATAAAAACAATACATTCCAATGTCATTAGAAAAAAGAACACAATCTTTTTATCACACCATTTTGGACACAAACGGAGATTAAACTTTAACAGCTTCACAAAATACATAATTTCAAATCTAGATTACCAGTTTTTAATGGTACCATTTCTTGTGAGCTTTTCTCCTTTAGTATCCCTCCAAAAGCAAATATCATCCATCTAACTCTCATAGTTTGTAAGATAGGACATGTTCCCTGTCATGTACCTTGAGCATCCACTATCAATCACTCCTTGATCCTATAAATCTATTTGTGGATTGCCCTGCACATTAGATAAGAAAATTAGTTTCTTTTGGGGACCCAAGCCATCACTGACTTGGATCTGCCTTGTGCATCAACATAATCAAACTTTTTTAGGGTGATTGATGCACTGTTGTGTTTAGAAACATGGTCTAAAACTTTATGCTTTGGTTTCCAAACCCAACAAGCTAAGGCCTTAACAGCATTAAAATTATTTCCCTTAACAACATTAACTACTGCTTTTGGCCTAGCAGTATTAAATTTTTTACCCCTAACAGTATTAACCCTTTGATTAATATTACTGTTTTTAAATGCTGTGTTCTTATGAATGGGCCTCTTAACAGTTGAATGTGCTGTTTTAGAAAGATATGACATTGGTCTAGCAGCATTCACTATTGTTTTTGAGTGAGCAGTATTAACTTGTCTAGCAGTATTAACCAATACTGCTGTTTTAGAAATATTTTGTCTAGCAGTATTAATTGATACTAAGCCAGACTTCATTAGTACTGCTCTTGGAACCATGTTCTTTTTAGCACAAGGGTGAGTCTTTTTAGCAAAGTTTTGATGATTCACCCTTTGAGCATTGTTCCAAACAGGTTTTACCATCCTTTGATTTTGAAACTGTTTTTGATGGTAATTGCAATCAACCTACAAATGATCAAAGCTTCCACACACATAACAGGCCTTATTAAACATCTCAAAATTGCTTCCTAGTTTTTGAGACATCATATTGTTCCAATTTCTTTGATTTTCTCTTGGACTGTGAGTGTTTTGCCTATGTTGCTCAACTTGTTTAACAGTTTTCCTAGCAGTTTTTTCTTGTTGTTTAGATTTGACAAACTCTTTCTTAACAATACTAGGCCTAACTGTTTTCTTTTTAGTTTTAGGCTGAGACACATCCTCTTCCTCATCATCTGACACCCATTCTTTAATACTTGGGGCATCATCATACTTCCTAACTACCTTAGGCTCTTCTTCACTAGACATAGCTTTACAGTTCTCAACTACAGGCTTATTAACAAACTCATCTAAACTAGTAAAAGACAAGTCAGGTGTTGGAGGCATGAAATTTCCTGTGTAGGGAGGTGGAACTGCATTATAATTTTCATAGCCTAAACCTTTCTTGCAATTGTCAACTATCTGACACTCCTAATGAGTTTGGTTTAAACTTTAGATGCATGGTCAAATTTGTCTACATTTAAAGTTGAATGTCCATCTTTTCTTTTAACTATTTTTCAAGCTTCATTCCTAGCTCTCTAATAGTTACTTCTCTATAATATGAATTACAAGTTTTAAGCCCTTAATATCTTGTAAAAAATAGACTCATTGCTTTATAAACTTTAGAGTATTTTTCTTCCACTGCACTAGAACCTGCCTTTAAAAACCTAAGAACTCATTACCATATTTCTTTAAATCTTTTCATAGTTGATCATTTTGAGATTTAAGAAGTTCAATAGTTTCCAAACAAGATTTTGAACAAATAGAATCATTGGATACCTCTGAGTCAGGACGTGAAGATGAGAAAGCCATGAGTGCATAATTAGGCCCTTCCTCTGCCTGATCACTCCAGTCATATCCACCAAGACCATCACATGACACCAAAGATGTGGAAGTAGATGTTTCCACAGACACACTCCTTCTGAGCTTTCCTTGTTCTTGTTGTCTTGATTTCTTGGAGCTCTGCACTCTTTAGCAAAATGTCCCCTCTTGTGGCAGTTGTAGCACTCTACTTTGAACTTATCAAAACTAATAGTTTCATGGCCATTAACAATAAGCTTCCTTCCTATAATCTTCAAAAAAATTCTTGCCCTCATAGTCAACATGGCCATTTGCCATCTCAAATCTATCTCTTCCATGTTATCTGGTTGGATTTGTTGCAAGTCCTCATGTACAAGTTGAGGACTATTTGGTTGACTAGCAAAGAATGCACAAATAATAACATCACTCAAGTTATCAATACTTGTAGAGTAAGCATCATTAACTTGAGTGCTAGCAGTAGAAACTCCATGAGCAGTATTAACTGCTTGAGCAGTATTAACTGCTCCATTAATGCTGCCAGTGTTGTTATTTGAAGAGGACACTAAAGCCATGTTCTGTGTGCTTGAACTTGAGCTAGACATCCCTTTAACTTCTGGTTCATACACCTTGAGGTTGTTATAGAGATCATCCATTATTATTGTATCCAAATCAGCTTTATTCCTCCACACAACAACATGTGTGTTCCACTTAGGGGACAAAATTCTTAATAACTTTTGATTAACATCTTCTTGTAAAATCTTTTCATCCAAAAGCTCCAACTAACTCATAAGCTTTTGAAGCCTATCAAAAGTTTGATCAAGCATCTCTGAGCTTGGAGCAGTGAAATTTTCATATTGCTGCTTTAAGATATTCCTTTAAGTCTTTCTTGTAGCTGCATTCCTACTAAATCTCTTTTCAACAACTTCTAGCAACTTCTTAGCATCTTTTATAGAGTTAAACTTCAACTGATGTTCATTAGGAATGCCCATCATTAAAGTACTTATAGCTTTCACCTCTAATCTTCTCTGAGCCTTTTCTTCAGCAGTTGTAATAGACATCTCTGTGGTAACTCCTTCCATAATTTTTGTTTTTGGCAAGGTTGCACCATTCTCTATGACTTCCCACAGTGTATAGTTTATCATCTGAATATATATTGTCCAATCCTCATCCTCCATATCTCATACTCACCAGGTTTGAGCATGAGAACTTTGGATGCAACCACCATGTGTGCAGAATCTTGATCCATATCTTTTAGCAAAAACAGGTTCTGCTTATTCACAGCTTCTCAACAAGCTCTGATACCACTTGTTGATCCCACTTTAATAGATCGAATTCCTTAAGCTTGTTTAAGGTTTAGTTATATTAGATAAATCTAACACAACTATAGTAGAAACTGTGTTTGAATATATTAAAGATTATGTGGAATTTAATCTTTAATATTAAAAAGAATTATCAATGAAACAGTAATTCAATGAACATACAATTCAACAAATAAGCTCTAATATTATTAATGATAATAATACGAATACTCTCAAAGTATTAGGGTTACAAAGACTTTGAAGCTATGAATTATACGTCTAAGACTTGATATTTTTGTGTGATATCAAACTCTATTCCCTAGGACCTCCTTTTATACACCAAGGAGCCCTAGACAGCTTACAATACTTTCCTAAATATTCATAATCTTTTCTATAAACATTCATAAACTTTTCTATAAACAAATAACTTAATACATATCATATAATCAATACTAACAACAAACAGTACTAACTTATTAACCTCAGCAGCATTAACTTATCTCTGAGCAGTCTTAACCTTCAGCAGTACTAACATTCACTTGCAGTAGTAACTTTGTACCAGCAGTAGTAAACACTTAGCATATTTTCACTAGCAATACTAATATTCACTAGCAGTAGTAACTGTGTACTAGTAGTAGTAAACACTTAGCATATTTTCTTTCTTGTTTGACGTGGACTCTAATACCAATTATGGAAAACTAGAAGGGGGGTTGAATAGTTTACCGCTTCTTAATTTGACGTTTAGTTTGATT
>BQNB010105493.1:0-16919 GCA_026074375.1 Tanacetum coccineum
CTAATTACCTCGAGAAGTAGCTAAGTGTTCATGTGTAGGAATTAAAGAATCAATAGCTTTGAAAAGCCCCTTTTTTACCATTCTTAACAGTCGAACATGGTTCCAAGAGCAGTACTAATGAAGTCTGGTCAAGTATCACTTAATACTGCCAGACAAGTTATCTGCTCACCCGAAAATAACAATGAATAGTGCTAGACCAATGATAATTTTTTCTAAAACAGCACATTCGACTGTTAAAAGGCCCATTAATAAGAATACAACATTTAAAAACAGTAATTTTAATCAGAGGGTTAATATTGTTAAGGATAAAAATGTTAATGCTGCTAGGCCAAAAGCAGTAGTTAATGTTGTTAAGGGAAATAATGTTAATGCTGTTAAGGCCTCAGCTTGTTGGGTTTGGAAACCAAAGACTAAAGTTTTAGACCATGTTTCTAAACATAACAGTGCATCAATCACCCTGAAAAGGTTTGATTATGTTGATGCACAAGGCATATCCAAGTCAATGATGGCTTGGGTCCCCAAAAGAAACTGATTTTCTTAACTAATGTGCAGGGCAATCCACAAATGGATTTCTAAGTTAAGGAGTGCATTGATAGTGATGCTTAAGGTCACCATGACATGGAACAAGTCCTATCTTAACAAACTATGAAGAGATAAATGGAGAGATATGTTGCCTTAGAGGAAAAGGCTTGGACACATAAATTTCAAAATTATGAATAAACTGGTTAAGGGAAATCTTGTAAGAGGTTTACCTTCAAACCTTTTTGAAAATAATCAAACCTGTGTTGCTTGTCAAAAGGGAAAGGAACATAGAGCTTCTTGTAAGTCCAAAACAGTAAGTTCAATCAGCCAACCTTTGTATATGTTGCACATGGATTTGTTTGGTCCAATATTTGTAAAAAGCCTAATGAAAAAAATATATTGCCTAGTTGTCACAGATGATTACAGTAGGTTTAGTTGGGTTTTCTTTCTAACTACTAAAGATGAGACTAGTGGCATACTTAAGTCCTTTATAACTAGAGTAGAAAATCTAATAGATCAAAGGGTTAAGGTAATTAGGTGTGACAATGGAGCTGAGTTCAAGAATAAGTAGATGAATCAGTTTTGTGAGAGAAAAGGTATTGAGAGAGAATTTAGTGTAGTTATAACTCCTCAACAAAATAGAGTAGCTGAGAGGAAAAATAGAACACTAATTGAGACTGTTAGGACAATTCTAGCTGATTCTAAGCTACCTACTACTATTTGGGCTAAAACAGTTAATACTGCTTGCTATGTGCAAAATAGGGTATTAGTAACTAAGCCTCATAACCAGACCCCTTATGAACTTTTTCTTGGTAGAAAACCAGCTTTAGGCTTTATGAAACCATTTAGGTGTCTTGTTACAATTCTCAATACCATAGATCACTTAGTCAAGTTTGATGGTAAGGCTAATGAAGGATTCTTTGTTGGGTACTCAATCAATAGTAAAGCATTTAGAGTATTCAACAGTAGAACTAGGATAGTTGAAGAGAACCTGCATGTCTAGTTTAGTAAGAATACACCTAATATTACAGGAAGTGGACCTAATTGGCTTTTTGATATTGATGCACTAACAAAGTCAATGAATTATAAGCCAGTTGTTGCAGGAAATCAGTCTAATAGTAATGCAGGTACAAAAGCATGTGATGATGCAGGTAAAGCTAGAATGAAGATAGTACTTGGCAAAGAATATATTCTGCTACCATTGTAGACTGCTGATCCACCATTCTCTCAAAGTTCAAAGAGTTCTCAAGATGATGGATCCAAACCTTCAAGTGATAATGAGAAGAAGGTTGATGAAGATCCAAGAAAAGATAGTGAAAGTATTGATCAAGAGAAGGATGATAATGTTAATAGCACTAACAATGTTAATGCTGCTAGCGCAAATGAAGTTAATGCTGTTGGTGGAAAAAAAGCATTGAACTTCCAGATGATCTAAATATGCCTGAATTGGAAGATTATAGCATATTTGAAGATGATGAAGATGTTGGTGCAGAGGCTAACATGAACAATTTAGATACAACAATCCAAGTCATTCCTATTCCAACTACAAGAATTCATAAAGATCATCCTCTTGATCAAGTGATTGGAGATTTGCAATCAGCTCCACAAACAAGAAGGATGTCAAAGAATTTAGAGGCATATGGGTTTGTTAGTTCAGTTCAGCAAAGAACAAACCATAAAGACTTTCAATATTGCTTGTTCGCTACATCTTATCACAAGTAGAACCCAAGAAGGTAATCTAAGCATTGCAGGATCCAAGCTGGATAGAAGCTATACATGATAAGGTTCTACAATTTAAATTACAAAAGGTTTGGACCTTGGTGGATTTACCAAATGGCAAAAGGCCCATAGGTACTAAATGGGTCTTCAGGAATAAAAAGGATGAAAGAGGAATTATGATTAAAAATAAAGTAAGATTGGTTGCTTAAGGGTACACACAAGAAGAAGGGATTGACTATGATAAAGTCTTTGCCCATGTTGCAAGAATTTTAGCAATTAGGCTATTTTTAGCCTATGCCTCATTTAAAGACTTTATGGTATACCAGATGGATGTCAAGAGTACTTTTCTTTATGGTAAGATTAAAGAGGAAGTCTATGTTTGTCAACCACCAGGATTTGAAGATCTAGACTTCCCTAACAGAGTATACAAAGTAGAAAAGGCACTTTATGGGCTACATCAAGCTCCCAAAGCTTGGTATGAAACATTGTCGACTTATTTATTGGACAATGGGTTTCAGAGAGGAAAGATAGACAAGACTTTGTTTATCAAAAGGGACAAAGGTGATATTTTGTTAGTTCAAGTGTATGTAGATGATATCATTTTTGGCTCTACAAAGAAGTCATTATGCACTGAGTTTGTGAAGATGATGCATAAGAAGTTTTAGATGAGTTCTATGGGTGAACTCATATTCTTCTTAGGACTGCAAGTAAAGCAGAAGGAGGATGGGATTTTTATCAGTCAGTACAAGTATGTGACTGATATTTTGAAGAAATTTGGTTTTACTGATGTCAAGACTGCAAGCACACCTATGGAAACTCAAAATCTTTTGCTTAAGGATGAAGATGGTGAAGAAGTGGATGTTCATTTGTATAGGTCAATGATTGGTTCATTGATGTATCTTACATCTTCAAGACCTGATATTATGTTTGCAGTGTGTGCATGTGCTAGATACCAAGTCAATCCAAAAGTGTCACATCTTCATGCTGTGAAAAGGATTTTTAGGTACTTAAAAGGTCAACCTAAATTAGGCCTTTGGTATCCAAAAGATTCTCCTTTTGATTTGGTAGCATACACTGATAGTGATTATGCTAGAGCAAGCTTGGATAGGAAGTCTACAACAGGAGGTTGTCAATTTCTTGGAAGTAGATTAATATCATGGAAATGCAAGAAACAGATCGTGGTTGCAAATTCCACAACAGAAGCTGAATATGTGGCTGCTTCAAGTTGTTGTGGACAAGTGCTTTGGATTCAGAATCAATTACTTGATTATGGGTACAATTTCTTGCATACCAAAATCTTTATTGATAATAACAGTACTATTTGCATAATTAAAAATCATGTTTTTCATTCAAAAATAAAGCATATAGAGATTAGACATCACTTTATTAGGGATTGCAATGAAAAGAAGTTGATTCATATGGTTAAAATCCATACTAACAAGAATGTTGTAGATTAACTTACAAAAGCTTTTGATGTAAGTAGGTTTCAATATTTGATTGCTAGTATTGGAATGCTAAATCCTTAAAATCTCTTATCTCTTTATATTTTTGTAGAGTTTTGTATGAATTAGTACTGTTATTCATGTCATTAAAAGTTTCTGCTGTTAAGTATAATTAGTGTTGCTAGTTATACTTAATACTGCTAAGTTAATGCTGTTAGTTATACTTAATACTACTAGTATAATTAACATTGTGAAAATTGTGAGAAAAAGAATTGAGAGAGTTAGTGAGAATAAAAACAGAAAGAGAGCTATGTGAAATAAAAAAGCAGACAGAGTGATTTGGTGAGTAAAAGAATTAAGAGAATTTGTAAGTTAAAAAACAGAAAGAGAGCTATGTGAAATAAAAAACAGACAAAGTGATTTGGTGAGAAAACGAATTAAGAGAAGTTGTGAGTTGAAAAATAGAAAGAGAGTTGAATATATTAAAAATTGAGAGTGTTTGGACTGGAATTAGAGTTAATGCTGGTAACTCAAAGTTAATGCTGCTAGGCATAACTTACTACTGCTGTTGAAAGTTAATGCTGCTAGGCATAACTTAATACTGCTGTTGAAAGTTAATGCTGCTAGGCATAAACTTACTACTGCTGTTGAAAGTTAATGTTGCCAGGCATAACTTACAACTGCTGGTAAACATTAATGCTATTGAGGGTATTTTCATAAATACTTCGATTAAGGGTTTCATTCACTCATTTAATCGATTTCATTCAATCATATACTCTCTAATCATAAACCCTAACTCAATTTCATCATTCATCATCAAAACCAAACACAATAACGACCTTACAGTTTACTGATACGCACAATTTGGCGCGTTTTTGTCTAAATCCACTGAAAGTGAAGGGTTTGAGCAAATTGTTGATTTTTTGAATGCAAACCCTATAATATGCACTAACGATCAATCCCACTATCTATACTTCGTGCATTGAACAATTCTGGGCTACTGTCAAGGTGAAAACTGTCAATGGGGAAGTACAGTTACAAGCCCTAGTGGATGGGAAGAAGATAATCGTTATTGAAGCATTTGTTAGACGTCGCCTTCAGCTGAATGATGAGGAAGGTACGGATTGCTTGCCAAATACTACCATTTTTGAAGAACTTACAAGGATGAGGTATGAAAAACTTTCACAGAAGCTTACATTCTATAAGGCATTCTTTTCTCCGCAATGGAAATTCCTTATTCATACCATTTTGCAATGCCTAAGTGCTAAGTCTACTACATGGAATGAATTTAGTAGCACTATGGCTTCTGTAATTATCTGTTTAGCTACAAATCAAAAGTTCAACTTTTTAAAATACATTTTTGAAAGTATGGTGAAGAACTTGGAGAATGTGTATGGTAAATTCTTAATGTATCCAAGATTTGTACAAGTGTTTTTGGATAAACAACTGAAAGGAATGTTAAATCATAAAAGGATTTATGTTACACCCTCTCACACTAAGAAGATTTTTAGAAACATTAGAAGGGTAGGGAAAGGCTTTTCTGGAAGAGAAACACCCTTATTTCCAACAATGATGGTACAAGCTCAAGAAGAAATAGGTGAAGGTTCAGCAAATCCTACTGATCCCCATCACACACCTACTATTATTCAACCATCAACATCTCAACCTCAAAAGAAACAAAGATCAAGAAGGTCAAAGAGAAAGGACACTGAGGTACCTCAGCCTAGTGGTCCTATAACCAATATAGCAAATGGGGCTATCAATGAGGAGATGGATGACAATTTGAAAAGGGCTGCCACTACTGCTACTAGCTTAAAAGCAGAGCAGGGCAGTGGTAACATAGATAAGACCCGATCTAAGGCAACACTTAATGAACCTAATCCCTAGAAACTGGTTCAAGTAGTGGTCCCAGGCGCCAAGAAACCATGGGGGACACAATTGCTTGAATTAGGTTTAAGAATATGTCTAAAACATCTAATGATTTACTGCTCGCCGGAGTTAACACACCTCGAAGTAATGAGGATAGACTGAAACTCAATGATTTGATGGAATTTTGTACCAAATTGCAACAAAGAGTCCTTAACCTGGAGAATACAAAGATTGCTCAAGCTTAGGAAATTACAAGTTTGAAATTAAGAGTCAAGAAGTTAAGAGAGATGGAGGTGTTCAAGAACTCACAAGCTCAATAGATTTATACATGGGTTGTAGATCTGCCACGAGTGATTTCCTCTGATGAAGCTAGTTTGGGTGATCAGGAGGATGCATCCAAAGGGGAGAAATATTGATGACATTGATAAAGATGCAGAGATTACATTGGTTGATGAAACTCAGGGGAGGTATGGTGATGAAGAAATGTTTGATACAGGTGTTCTTGATGATGATGAGGTGTTAGCAGAACCAGAAGTTACTATTAAAGATGTGAATTTAAGTGTTGATGAAGTTACTTTGCCTCAAGCACTTGCAGCTTTGAAAAGTGCAAAAGTTTAAGAAAAAGCCAATGTTGTAGAAAAGACAAGTGAATCAATTACAACAACACCAACACTTACAACAACAATTGCTACAACAATTACAGCTGCTGGCACAAGACCCAAGGCTAAAGGCTTGTTATTCATGAAGAGGAGCAAGCAACTACACCAACAGTTTCTTCTCAACAACCATCACATGTTAAGGTTCATGACAAGGGTAAAGGAATCATGGTAGAAGAACCTGTGAAAATGAAGAAGAAAGATCAAATCAGTCTTGATGAAGAGCTTGCTTTTAAGCTACAAGCTGAAGAAGAAGAAGAAGAAAGGCTTGCCTGAGAAAAAGATCAAAGAGAAGAAGAAGCCAACATTGTTGCATGGGATAATGTGCAAGCAATGATAGATGTTGATTATTAAATGGCTCAACAAATGCAAGCAGAAGAACAAGAAAAATTAAGTATTGAAGAGAAATCCAAGTTGTTTGTACAACTCTTAGAAGCAAGAAAGAAACACTTTGCAGCAATGAGAGCTCAAGAAAAGAGGAACAAACCACCAACTAAAGCTCAAAAGAGAAATACAATGTCTACTCATCTGAAAAACACAGCTGAATACAAGCACAATTAGTTGAAGAACAAAAGCTTTGATGATATTCAAAAGTTATTTAACAAAGCTATAAAGAGGGTAAACACATTTGTAGATATGGATACCAAATTTGTGGAAGGCAGTGATGAAGTATGAGATGAAGCAGAGATAGCACAAGAAAGAAGTTCAAAGAGAAAAGGCACTGAGCTGGAACGAGAAAGTATTAAGAGGCAAAAGGTGGATGAGGATAAAGAAAAAGTAGAGCTTCAAAGACTAATATAAGTTGTTCCTGATAAAGAGTAAGTAGCAATTGATGCTATTCCTTTGGTAACTAAGCCTCCAAGCATTGTTGACTATAAGATCCATAAAGAAGGGAAGAAAACCTATTACCAGATAATCAAGGCTGATGGAAGTTCAAAGATGTACTTAGTCTTCAATCATATGCTCAAAAACTTTGACAGGGAAGATTTGGAAACCTTGTGGAAATTAGTAAAAGCTAAGCATGAGTCAACAAGGCCAGAGGAGGGCTATGAGAGAGTGCTACAGGGTGATCTAAAGACAATGTTTGATCCACATATTGAAGATCAAGTATTGAGGATTCAACAGGATTCAACAGGATTATAGAGTATTGGATTAGAAGCTATATGATTCATGTGGAGTACATTCATTAAAGAAGAAAAATGTGCACATTCATATGTTGGTAGAAAAGAGATATCCTCTTACAGCACCTACAATCACAGATATGCTAAATAGGAAGCTGCAATCTGATCATTGGAATGAAATGTGTTATCAGCTTCTTAAACTTCTAATAAAACAGCTCAAGAATCAATGAAGTGTTTGGAAGCATCCTCCTGGTGATTAATGAAGCATTCAATGAAGAAACTTAAGATTTTGAAGGAGAATATCAAGTTTAGGGGAGGATTGTTGGGATTAAAAGATTTCATGATGGTTTTGAAGTTACTACTGCTAAGGTTTGTGTTACTGCTGCTAAGCTAAAGTTAGTGTTGTTCATTAACTCTAATGAAAAATATGCTAAGTAGTTAGTATTGCTAGTTCATAGTTACTACTGCTAGTGTAACTTAGTACTGCTAGTGTATATTAGTACTGCTAGTTACTACTGCTAGTACATGTTACTGCTAGAGTAAAGTTAGTACTGCTGGTGAAGATTAAAGAGAATATTCTAAGTAGTTACTACTGCTTGTTAAGAGTTAATGCTGCTGGTACAAAGTTACAACTGCTGAAAGTTACAACTGCTAAAAGTTACAACTACTAAAAGTTACAACTGCTAAAAGATAAAGATTGCTTGAAGATCAAGATTACTTATGAGATAAAGATTGTTATTTATAGAATAGATCTTTGAGAATAATCTAAGTTTTAGTAATATATTGTAAATCGACTAGGACTTCTTGGTGTATAAAAAGAGGTCCTAGGGCATAGAGTTTGCTATCTAGAAATCTTTTGTTTATATATCTTAGTCGTATAATTCATAGCTTCAAGGTTTTGTAACCCTAATACTAGGAGAGTATTCGTATTATTTGTAATAATAATATTGGAGCTTTTATTGTTGAAATTATATTGTTTTGTGTTACTGTTACTAAAGAATTCTTCTTATATTAAAGATTAGATTCCGCATAATCTTTAGTATTATCAAACAAAGTTTCTTAAACTAAGTTGTGTTAGATTTATCTAGCATAACTAAACCTTAAACAAGCTTAAGGAATTCGATCATTAACTTGGATCAACACAAAAGCAAAAGGAGATTTAATGTCATACAAAATGAAATCTCAAAAGTCACTTAATGAACATACTCGAAAGATAAATGATTTAAATCAAACGATTTCATAAATGAAAAAGGAGCTTTTTGCACATCAAGAAACCATCTCCATAATGTCACAAGAAAAAGAGGCTCAGAATAAGTTTCACAAAACTCGTAAAGACAAAGAACTTGAAAAAATTATTGCTTTGGAAAATAAAATCAAAGTTTTAGATGATATTGTTTACAAAACCGGTCAATCTGTTCAAACGATGAATATGCTTAATCGTAATTGTAAAACGAGTTTTGTTAAACCTGAGTTCCTCAAGAAAGCTCAAAGAGTGAATCCTCGTCTGTATGATATAGGTTGCTATAATGATAATCTTGCTTTAATGTTAGCCCCTGAATCTGACGAAACGATTCGAATTGCCCAAGAAAGTCGACCAAAATTAAGTGATTTAATCAAACCTTTTGATTATAAACATTTGAATAATCTTTATGATTTTCCACAACATGAAAAGTCGCCTGAACAAAGATATTTTTCAAAAACGTCAAAAATGAGTCATATACTTGCTAAGAATGAAAATTCAAAAGAGTCTTTTAATAAATACACAACTTTGTTAGAAAGACGGATGGATGAATCTATTCCGCGGGATCAAAAGTGTAAAAGCTCTAAAGAACTTTTCAAAATTAAAAGTAGTTTCGACATGATTTTTGATGGAGTGGGACGTTGCAAACAAATAATAGCTAAAAGAACATATTTTGGTCATATAGATCCATTCATTCAAACTACAATCGAAGGAAATTTTTGTCCCCAAATTCGAAAAATCAATGCTGATTTAGAAAAATTTCACTTGTGTTTAAAAGAGGAAATGCTTGCTGATTTAAGATACTTTAATTCTCTTGAAAATGAAATAGAGTCTCTTCAATCCCAACTAGTAACTCAAAGAACATAGTTTTTGAATGAAATCGGTTGACTTTTCATGGAATATTATTATGCTGATCACATGTATGCTACACTTGGTGTGTATACTACTCTTAATGAATTCACTTATTTACAATGTGATTACATAGACCAAGTTGTCAAATGTGAACGTCTTGAAAAAGAGCTTTCAAAAAGTAACAAAACGTCAAAGAGTTTTGAAGCATTTCAAAAACATGCGATTAATCTTGAACTTGCTTTACAGCAATTTCAAGAACAGATAAAAAATGACAAAGCTTTCAAACAAAATTAGTCAAAAAATTTCTAAAAGAACATGAACAATATTTTGAAATTCAAGACTTGAAAGCTCAATTACAAGACAAAGACATTGCAATAAGTGAGTTGAAGAAACTTATTGAAAAAATGAAAGGAAAATCTGTGGAAACTAAGTTTGAAAAATCATTGGTTATTCGCCAACCGAATGCTTTTAAAAGTCAAAGAGAATCAGTTTTAGGTAAACCAGCTACCTTTTTAGATTCTCTTGCAAAGAAAGATATTTCAAAGTCAAAGCCGGTCACCACAAATAATGTGTCCAATGATTTTTCAAAACTAGTCACTCCATAGATTTTGCCTCAGAATGTGAAGTTAATTTTAAAGAACACAAATGTGATTGCACCCGAAATGTATAAAGTTCACACAAAGCATAATCAAACTAGAACACCGCGGTTGCCTCAAGACGTTAGGAAAACTAACAAATGCGTGTCCTTCTTTACATGAGTAATTCCCACTACTAGTGTTAGCAGACCACAGCTTAAGAGCAATCAATTGGCAGATAGAGTCATGCCTAACAATAGTCAAGGAAAGAAGTAAGAAGTAGAAGACCACCGTAGGAATTTTAAGTTTTCTAAGAATAAAACGTTTGTAACTACGTGTAATGACATTTTGAATACTAAGACCTCGGATGTAAACTTTGTTTGTGTTACTTGTGGAAAATGTGTGCTAAATGACAATCATGATATGTGTGTTCTTCATTATATTAATGGCATAAATTTTAGTACTAAACAGCCAATTGTTGTGCCTATTAGTACTAGAGAACCCAAGCGAACAGTGAACCAATCTGTTGCAACACCACTTAAGAAAACAGTTGCTGCAGAATCCACTCATCAGAAACCTAGAAGCACTGTTAGGAAGCTATATGAGCATGTTAGTAAGACATGTAGTTGGTGGTATCCTAAGTTTACACCATCAGGATATAAATGGACACCTAAGTCAAGTACAATGAATGTTAAACCAAATGTTAGTATGCCTCTAGGAAATGAAACTAGAACTACTAATATTTCAGAATCCATAACACAAAGGGAATCCACTATGTCCAATTCTCCATTGTCTTCTAATTCTTTTGCAGCTCGTAGAGATAATTCTATTCATCGTCGACTCTGGGTGCTCAAAGCACATGACGGGAAATCTCAAGCTTCTAAGTAACTTTGTGGAGAAATTTCTGGGTACGGTCCAGTTTGGAAATGATCAAATTGCACCAATTCTTGGTTATGGAGATCTGGTTTAAGGAAATATCACTATCAAAAGGGTTTATTACGTCGAAGGGCTGAATCACAATTTATTCTATGTGGGTCAATTCTATTATGCGGATTTGGAAGATGCTTTTCGGAAGTCTACATGTTATGTTCGTAATTTGAAGGGAAATGATCTTCTCACAGGTTCTCGTGGCACAGATCTGTATTCCACCACTCTTCAAGACACATCCACTCCTAATCTGGTTTGCTTAATGGCTAAAGCTTCATCGTCACAAGCATGGTTATGGCATCGTGGTCTCTCACATCTAAACTTTGATACCGTCAACTTCCTTCTGAAGTATGATATTGTGACTGGCCTTCTAAAATTGAAATTCATCAAAGATCATCTTTATTCTTCTTGTGAGTTGGGGAAAGCAAAACGTAAGTCTTTCAAGACTAAAACTACCCTAAGCTCAAAGAGACGGTTACAAATTCTACACATGGACTTATGTGGTCCCATGAGGGTTGAAAGCTTTAATGGTAAGAAATATGTGTTGGTAATTGTTGATGACTATTCAAGATATACTTGGACTCACTTCTTGAGATCTAAAGATAAAACACCTGAAGTTCTCATTGATTTTCTCAAACTTGTTCAAAGAGGACTTTATGCTCAAGCTAGAACTGACAAAGGCATAGAAATTTTGAATAAAACTTTTCATGCATACTTTGCTAAAGAAGGGATTAAACACCAAACGTCAACTACTCGAACATCTGAACAAACATCATTGTCGAAAGACGGAAGCGTACTCTTTTTGAGGCTGCTCGAACAATGCTAAGTGTTGATCCCTTATGAACAGATCTTACTTAGCTTGTTAAAGCTTAGTTGTGTTGGATAGATCCAAGACAACTATAATAGAAACTAAGATTATGAATACTACAAACTATGCGGAATCTAGCTTGTAATACTAAGAAGAACCATGAAATAGTAAAACAAGATCTTGCTAAACTTTCAATATATTAAACACAATTAAAGTTACAGATTAACCTTGAAACTATGAATACTAACTACATTTGCTATGAAAACTATATAAAACTTCATATCTAGATCTATGCCGTGGGGTTCCTTTTATACACCAAGGAAACCCTAATGGGCTTACAAAACGTGTTACGTTATCATGCATATCTATTCCTAATATATCTTATGCATATCACATAAGAAGTACTAACTATTTTTAACTAACAGTACTAACTATTATAACTAACAGTACTAATAAACTGACAGTACTAACATTTTGTACTGGCAGTACTAACTATAACACTAGCAGTACTAACTTAGCTTGGCAGTACTAAGTCTTCTCTTGGCAGTACTAAGTTGAACCAGCAGTAGAAACTTGTAGAAGCCCTTAATTCCCAACAATCCTCCCCTAAACTTGTGATTTACCTTCAAATCATCAAGTTTCTGAATTAAACCTTCTGTGTTGAGAGGATGCTTCCAAACACTTTACTGTCTTGGTCTGTTTGCTAGTATGACAATTTTCCTTAAAAGCTCATCTGCCATCTCTGAATATTGATCCACTTGCAGCTTGTTACACAACATCAAAGTCAGAAGCCCTCTTGTCAGTGGATAATCTTTCTCAACCAACATGAAGATATCATGTCCTCTGTCTGTAGATACATGGTGAACACCACATGTATCATATAACCTCCATGTCAATGGATCATGCATATATCTCTGAAGCTTCCACAGAATATCATCAGTATCAGGTTCAAATAACCTCTTCAATTCAACCCATAATGTTCTTTCTTTGTCATCAGTAGGATCTGTTGAACTGAATCTTTCTTTAACCAAACTCCATAGCTTATCCAGGTCATCTCTATCAAATTTATTTAACATATCATCAAAAGTCTGATAAGCTTTTGTATGGTTTCCAACTCTGATAATTCTCTAATATCTTCTTGTGTCTTCAAAGTAGATTTCCTAGTCAATTATTAGATATTTGACCTGTAAGGCTTCAACATAGACTTCTTCCACTGAAACTACCATCATCATTTGTTGTAAATCCTCTTGTGATAATTCTTTTTCCTTTTTTGTTGAATGTACTTCACCTGATCCTGAAGCTTCTCCAATCTTTTGTCTTTTAACAGGCTTTTCTGAAACATATTGACCTGTTCTTTTCAATCTCTGAACCTCCAACTCAGAATCCATAGGCACAAAATATTATACTCTTCTTATAGTAGCTTCAAAAATTTCTTTAACCTGCTCAAACGAAAGTGACTTCAATTGTTTAATAGAATAACCTCCTTCTTGGTTCTTGATGTAGTTTGACATGTAATCCTTTTGTTGAGCAGGAGTCATTGGCTTGTTCCTCTTAGCTTTAGCTCTTTGTTGATCAAAGAACTTCTTTCTTTGATTGACAAGTTCTACAAGCTTCATTGGTAAGTCTTCTTTACTAAACTTTTCCCCTGCTTGTAATTGTTGAACAAAGTCTTCATCTGCTGCAACCCTAGCCAATACATCATCCCATTCAGCATTTGTAAAACCCTGATCTGCTTGATACACTTGAGCCATTCTCTGTCTTTCTGCTGCATCAAACTCTTCTTGTAGCTTTAGAGCTACTTCTTCATCCCTTCTAATTTGAATCTGCTCTCTCTGTTTCATCTTCTTTAGAGACTCAGACTCTCGCATAATGGCTTTACCCTTATCCTTTGTTGCAACTGATGAAGGAGTACTGGCTTCTTGAACCATACCAGTAGTACTAACTGGCATTGATGCACCAGCAGTACTAACTGATTCTTCAGCAGTACTAATTTCACCACTGCCAGTACTAATTGTCCTTCTTCTTCTAGTATAAGATTGAACATTTACAAATTCACTTCTTTTTCTAGCTGCATCTGCAAGAACCTTAGCTGCACTAAGAACTCTCAAGTGATCTTCAGGTTGATCTTGTTGAGTATGTGCCTCCCCTTGAGCACTGACCTTTGTAGGAGTAACCTGATCCTCAGCATTAATTTGAACCAAAGTAATTCCTGTATCTTGATCAATTTCTTCAATCATACTCCTCCCCTGTTTGGAAGGATCCTCCAACTCTTCTTCATCATCAGATATAACCACTCTTGACCTTCTTCTAGCTTGACTTGTCTTGACAGTCTTCTCTAATTTCTTTACCTTCTTGATAAGTCTAGTAAAAGCATCACCATAGACTTTCTTTGTCTGCCTCAAGTCTGTCTCCAAAGCTTCACATCTATCTGACAATTTTGTGACCAAATCCATCAATTCATTTTGTTGCATTCTGCCCTCATCACTTCCAAGTGTGTGACCTCTTGGGAGAGGTGAATCATGGGGCATGGATGGGGTCTTATTAATGTTACCACTGCCCTGTCCTGCATCTAAGCTAGTGACAGTAGTGGCAGCCCCTCCATGTCTGACATCCACACCTGTAGATGCAGCCTCATCTGCTACATTGGTGTGAGGAGGAGAACTGAGCTGAGGAACTTTAGTTTCCTGTCTGATAGGACTCCTAAGTGTTAGTGAAATATGTAGTGGTAAGGTTGATGGAACAACTGTGGGTGTGTGATAGGACTCAACTAGGACTGTTGATCCTTCACCCTGATAAATTGGACCCTGAACAAGCATTGTTGGAAACAATGGAATGTCTACCCCATTATAACCCTTAGAAATCCTTTTCATATTGCCAAAAAAAATTGAGTAAGAGTAGGAGCAATATAAGTTCTTTTGTGAGGTAGAAGCTTTCTTTTGTGCTTGTTCAAAAAGATTTGTATAAATCTTGGATACATTAAAAATTTAGACTGGTTATCCAAGTTTTTCACCATGCCATCATTTTGAAAAATTAAAAGTTCTGTTTGTGGCCAAGCAAATGATAGCAGTGGCTATGTTGCTACTAAATTGATCCCAAGCAGTTTTCTTAGCACTCAAACAATGAAGGATGGTATGGATCCACTGAGGAGAAAAGTGTCCCTTTTGAAAAGTTAAATTGTCAGAATTGGACATACCCCATAAGAGCAAGTTGCTCAAAAATTTTAGTATTAGGTAAAGTACTAATACCATTAGAATCTTCTAACTTGAGATGCCTCCTTATAGATGCTTCAGTAACAGTCTTAACTCTACCATCAATGGTAGCAGTTATTTCCATCTCTTCATTCTCAGATGTCCTTGCAGA
Organism: Tanacetum coccineum; assembly: GCA_026074375.1. Classification (NCBI taxonomy): domain Eukaryota; kingdom Viridiplantae; phylum Streptophyta; class Magnoliopsida; order Asterales; family Asteraceae; genus Tanacetum; species Tanacetum coccineum. Next base: position 15,092 of record BQNB010105493.1, read on the forward strand.
AGCAGTTTGCCAAAACTGATGGATGAGTCAAACATAGATGGTTGGATTTTCAGTGAGAGCATACTTAATGTGAGTAGAATTGAGAAAATCTACTATCTTATGAAATCCTGCACTTCCCTCTGGCTTCTTTAAGAAGGCGACCATATTATGTTTGTCATAGTAGTCCAAATTCGCCATTCGATTGAGAAAAGTTTGAGTAGGGTTATGGGTTATGATCGTGGATGAGAGTATGTATGTTTGATAAAGGTAATTGAGATAATAGAGAGTACTTAAGGTTTTTGATTGGATCGACTGAATAAAATTGAGTATTTATCTTGAAGAAATCTTGATATATAAAGAAAGTTTAAGATTTATCCAAATCAAGGAAACCTATAAGCAAAGTAGTTGGCGGAAATATCTCAACGGCCATTTTAATTAATCAAATTCTGTTATGCCTCAAACAGTACTAACGGTCAACCAACAATTATAAGTTTAGCTTAACAGTACTAACTTTAAGCCCAGTCGTATTAACTTTACCCAGCCGTATTAAGATATGCTTGGCAGTACTAACTTAATACTGGCAGTATTAAGTTTATGCCTGGCAGTATCAACTCTAATTCTGTTCCAACAAGCATTTCTATCATAAATTTAGATTCTTACAAGCTCTCTTTCTGTTTTTCAGCTCACTATATCTCTCATTTCTTTTTCTCACCAATTCAGATAGTTTTGTACAATGTTCCATCAATTCTATTAGTTTCATGCTATCCTATCCACTTCTAAGTGTGTAAACTCTTGAGAGAGGCGGGTCATTATACTATTTAGATGTAGTCTCAAACCTAGTTTGAGAATCTACACCCCCCTCCCCCCAATATGGTCTCTTGGCACCTAGGACCACTACTTGAACCAGTTCCCTAAGGACTTGGCTCATTAAGTGTTGCCATGGATTAGGTCCTATTGATGTTACCATTGTCCTGTTCTGCTTCTAAATTAGAAGCAGTAGTGGCAGCCCTTTCTATTCTGTCACCCAACTCCTTATGGACAGCCTCATCACCAACCTTTGTCAGGGGGACCACCAGACTGAGGTACTGGTATGCGTTTAATTACACATACCTTTCACCATTAAAACCGGACTGTAATAACCAAAAACGTACCAAAAATACATTGTATTTGTATGTTTTCACTTATTTTGTGCAGGAAACGGATATCCGAGAAAAGGACGAAAAACCAAGTCAAAAACGACAAAACTGAGCACGGAATGGAAAAGCATGGAAAAGCTAAAGTCAAATCGAAGCCAAAGACCAAAAAGTCAGCAAAAGTCAAAGTCGAAAAGTCAACCCCGACAAAAGTCAAAGTCAAGACCGAAGCCATAATCGAAGAAGACTTTAATGGGCCCACCCTTACCCATCTAATGGGCTGGGGTAGCCCATTAAGGGATCATTTGAAGACCAAATGGGCCTTTACTTCTCAACGGGCCCAGGTAAATCCACCTTCATCACAAAACCCTAAAAAATCCAAATAAAACTTTGAGGGGGCATTTTTGCCAAACCCTTATAGTTTTAAACCGTGAGGAGCACACATAATATACCTTACAAAACTTTGAGGGGCATTTCTGCCAATCCCCAAAGTTTTAACCCCACAAGGACCTTCCATGTAATAAACGTATAAACCCTCAGGGACCATTTCTCACCTGGTAACAACCATTAACGATTTTTCCAGCCAAAACTCACTCATGCAAGAAGCATGTCTGTCCCTACTATTCATTGTCCCCTCCCCTTCACTCCGCTCCAAAAACCCATCAATAAACCTCACCCCACACCCCCACATGGTCAATGCCACCTTGGCAATCCCT
>BQNB010105494.1:2862-23591 GCA_026074375.1 Tanacetum coccineum
CTACCAGACTTAACTTCTATACCAACAGTACTAACTATTCAGCTATCAGTACTAACTATAACTAACAGACTTAACTTTAATAGTAACAGTATTAAGTCTGTTTACAATATTTTCCTAACACCAAGGACTATCGGCAATTGGATAAATAATACCGGTATCCAAGAGTTTCACGATTTTTTTCTTAACAACTTCTTGCATGTTTGGATTTAACCTTCTCTGTTTTTGGACAACTGGCTTTTTGTCATCCAGAAGTTGTATCTTGCGTTTACAGAATGATGGGCAGATACCAGGAATGTCTGTTGTTTTTCAAGCAAATGCTTCTTTATGTTTTTAAGGACAGATTTAAGTTTGCTTTTGTTTTGAGCAGAGAGTTGAGATGATAGGATTACAGGAAGAAATGAGGGTTCTTCCAAAAATACATATTCCAAGTTATCAGGAAGAGATTTGAGTTCGAGATCCGTAGGAGGTTCTTCGAGAGATGTCTTGATTTTATAATTTGTGTTGATGGTGATTTTCTCAAATTTCAATTCTTCTTCATCGGACTCAGAGTCATAGTTTTCATTTGCAGCCATTGCTATAAATTTATCGAATTCAGAAAAGATTTCTTCTTCAAGAATGGTTCCTTCGATGGAATAGAGGATTTTGCTTCCTTTGTCAAGAAGAGAATCAAAATCTTCTTCTAAGATTTCATCGATAACATCGATACTGAAACATGTATCATCGTTTGGGTAACGGTGTTTCTTTGACTGGTTTTAGATCTTTAAGTTTGGGTTGAGGTGTAGGTTCATCGTCTTCATCATTGCTATTGAAGTTGATAGGAGTTTTAGAATTGTTTTGTTGATCATTTGGGTTAACTGGTGGATTATAAGATTTACCACTTCTTGTGAATACGGCATTCACATACTCATTACGAGATTGCGGTGGTTGATAGGCTTTGGATTTGTTTCCTCATGGGTTTGGTTGAGTGTTGCTCGGAAGAGATCCAGAAGGTCGACCAGATTGCTTGTCAGCGAGTCTGTCGAACTTAGTTTCAAGGTTTTGGATTAAAGCTTGATGATTTTTTGCTACTGTTTCGAGTTGAGTTTTAAGGTCCATAAATGTATCTTTGACAAAAGCGTTGGTTGATTGCTGAGATTTCATGAAATTGTTGAATTGTCTTTGAAGATCATAGGATTTATCATCTGTGTTGGATTGGTAGTTATCTCGGTTGTAATTATTCTGTTTGCTTGAACGCCAATTATCGCGATTCGAGTCTCGGTCGCGATAATCATTGTAAAAACGAGTCTTACGGAAAGTTTGCATGAATTTAGCCTCTTCTTCACGAGACATAGGCATGTCATCTTCGTCAAGATCGGGTGTTGGTTGTTTTGCACGAGATTGGAAATCTTTGTACTGAGCATCCATTTTTATGGTCATGGCATCCATTCGGGCCATAATTTTGTCAATGTCGGAATTACTGCTACCTTCAGCGGCGAAAGCAACAGTTTTCTAAAGAGATGATTTGGTTTTTTAATTTTTAGCCCAGTCGAGCTTGAGTAAGACTTTATCTTCGAGAAGCTGATAAGCTTGATTTGGTGTTTTATAGAGGAAAATACCACCAGTTGCGGCATTTAGAACTTCTTGGGTTATTTCGTTAAGACCATGGTAAAAGATTTTGATAATATTGCCTTTGGACAGATTATGACCAAGGCAATTTCGGAGCATTTCTTTCATACGAAGCCAAGCATCGGTTAGAGATTCATTTTCATGTTGGGAAAAGGCACGGATTTCTCCGAGGAGTTGGTCAAAAAGAGCTGGGGGGAAAGAATCGGCTAATGAAAGCAGTTCAAAGTTCATCTCACGTTTTGATAGTTCCTTTGTTGAGTTCGTCCATTCATGTTTTTGCTTCTCCAGTGAGTGATAGGGGAAACATCATTAGGCGGACAACTTCATTTTTGGTATCTCTGTATTTAAACATATCGCAAATTATGAGGAATTCGTGAATGTGTTTATGAGGATCGGTTTTGGTTCTACCATCAAATTGGTTTCCTTTGACGAGAATCAAGTGGTTACTTTTAATGGAAAATTCATTTGTGGTTTCAGGAATAGTAATTGCGGAACCAGGAGTCGGAGCGACAATAGGGTCGGCAGCCCACATGGGTTCATCATCAATTGGATCATAATTTCAAAGAATATCAAGGAAGTGACCGAAGAAATTGATGTCGAGAATTGGCGGATAGACAATTCTCGAGTGTTGAGGTCGATTGTTTCTTTGATCGAATGGAACTCTTCTGTTTCGTTGACGAAGTCGTCGATTCAAAGTACGTTCAAGTTCAGGTAATGGTTTAACAAGTTCAGAATTGGAAGCACGTGTATGCATCCAAAGGAAATTTGTTTGGGTCAGTTTGCCAAAAAAACTGTACAGCAATTTTTAAAAAAGAGAAGGAGTTAAAATAATTTTCCAGAGTTGACTACAGAACAACTTAAAAATACCCAGCGACGGCGCCAAAAACTTTGATGTGTTTCAAAAGCTTTAAATTTATAATGACCGATAATACCAATTTTATTATAGGGAAACACACGGGTAAAAGTATAACCCGCATATATAGTATAATCTTTTTTAGGTAAGACCAGGTCGTCCTCAAGGATTTGAGTAGTGTTCAAATAATCAGAAAGAAAATAGACTTTAACAACTTTGAAAATAACTTTTGGTTTACCCAGTGATAATAAGGATGACTACTCGGATAGTTGAGAATAATTTATAAGTAGTGGTAATGATTAAGACCTTGAAGATGGAACTTTTAACTTATAAAAAGGATTTCACGTCAGGAAAATGTTTTCACAAATTAACTTAATTTACTTAAGACTTATATTTAGTTGGCTAGACCAAATGTATCACTCAAATGATCCAGTTACTTATTATATCAAAGCTTATTTTTTTTATCAATTTACGAAAGTGGATTTCTCGACACAGACGATAAAGACCATAGACAAATCTTTAAAACCATATAGATCATAACGAGTTTTTCGACCTATACCGATACGATTATATAATCTAAGATTATAAGCAAAACCGACAAGATAAGATATAATAGGGTTGCAACATAAGCTTGAGATTAATGAGATCACGATCATACCAAACACTTATTCATTATCATAACTGTACCGAGTAGTCGTGAGAGAATTAGCCTCTCGTGGCTATGTAGTTCATAACATAACTTGATTCAACAAGAAACTTCATTATTTCAATAAACTAAGATGATATTCTTCTTCGTTCTTGGTTGTTTGATCTTGAATCTTCAAAAGGTATGGTGTTTATGGCTTAGGAAAAAGTTAGGGGGTTTAGAACATCATAAGGGAAAAGGATTGTGTGTGAGATGAGAGAAGTGTGTAAGAATGAGTTGATGAAATGTGTGAGAATTTTGGCTTTATTTATAGGCTGATTTTCGGGTAGAAGTGCGGCACTCAAAATAAATTGTGCGGCGCACATGGTGTGTTAATATGCTAGTATTTATTGACTTCATTTAATTTTCATAGCCAGATGGGAAGTGCGGCGCACAAAATATTTTGTGCGGCGTACTTAGAGAGTTAATGCACTATTTTGACCAGGCTTTTAATTCTTTTGACTTTGAGGAGAAGTGCGGCGCACAAGGGGTAAGTGCGGCGCACATTTGCACTTTTCAGCTTGAGACTTTATCTTTTCATGTATCTTGATTTTTGAAGTGTATAAGTACTTGATCTTTGTTTTATTTGAGCCTATGATGTCTTCAAGTGAACCTGCAAGTATTTCATGCTATTAAGTATCAAAAGTTCATGAGAAATGATAAAATATGTATAAATAACGCCACCGAAAACATGTATTATTTAGGCGTTATCAACCTCTTTTTCAAGATATGTGATTACAAACGTTCGGTTGGAATCTTTCACCTTTTATGATGGCAATGCCTGCCTGAGTTTGGAACTTCACTAAGGCATGTAAGGTGGAAGTGACTGTGCCGAGTTGCATCATTCCTGGACCTCCTAGGATAATGTTTTATGGTGATAGTGCCCTTACGATCATAAAGTCTAGCATTACTGTCTTGTTAATGTGATCACAGTAATCGTATAGGGTTATTGGCAAGGTGATTAGCCCCAAAAGACATGATACCCGCCCGACGAATCCAACCAGCGGGGTCGTAAGTGGTAGGATTGCCTTTTTTTTCTTTTGCTTGGAGTTGTTCAAAATAGTGTTCAAACATGATTTCAGTAGAGCTCCCTCCATCAACATAGATCCTGTAGATCTGCGTTGTTCCTATATCTGCCCTTATAATCAATGGGTCATCATCGGTGCAATCATCTGGGATTGGGTCATCTTCAGAGAACGTTATTCTAGGAAATGATACCCTAGACTTTTTTGAGTTTGTGCCCGTGATTCGGATCATGTGTATCTTATTTTTTGCTTTGTATCAATGTCCGCCTTCTTATTCCATTCTATTTGGACGTTGCGTGCGTCTTTCGTCCTAGACGTCTGGGTGTTCTGCTGTTGTTATGAGTTTTGGCTCCTTTTTCTAGGTGAGTCAAGCGTCCGCTTCGGACGCATGCTTTGATCCCTTTTCTGAGGTCTATGCAATCATTGGTTTCATAACCGTGGTCCTTATGAAAATCGCAGTATCTGGTCTGATCCCTTTTGCTAGCGGGGGTAAACATCCTTGGCGGGGATCGTAACATGGATTTTCCTTCTGAGGTGGCCAGTATTTCCGCGGTAGATTTCATTAACGCAATGAAGGCTTCACGCAGAAACTTGGGACTTTCCATATGTTAATTGGCCGACTTGGAAATGTGCTTGTCTTTGTTTCTTCGTGGGAGGTCTTTATAAGTCACTTGTTGTTTTGTCTCTCTGCGCAGCTCTCGGAGACGTTTTTCATTGTTTGCTTCTTCAGCTCGTATAAAGTTGTTGGTTTATGTAAACAAGTCCTCCAGCGATGTCAGGGGTTTTATGCTTAAGTCTTTGAACAGGTGTCTTGGACGCAGGCCGCTAATGAATGCCCCAGATACCATGACATCAGATCGGTCAGCCATGTGCAAAGTTTCTTTGCAGAACCGGGCCAAGTAATCCTTAAGTGATTCGTCTGGCCATTGTCGTATACTGAGGATCTCAACCTGGGTTTTTTTAGATTCTTCTTTGTTGTACAAAGTTTGCCTTGAATTTGTCCCTCAGTTGGTGGAAGCCATCAATGCTTCCAGGTGTAAGGTTGTTGTACCAGAATCGCTCTGCTCCACATTACATGATATGAAATAATCTACACCATGCGGGCTCTGGGAGTTTATGCACGTCCATCGTCCCCATAAAGACTGTTAGGTGTTCGTCTAGATGTGTCGTGTCGTCATATGTACGTAAATTGGTGGGGACTTTGATGCCATCTGGCATGTCGTAGTCTCGGATCCGTGTGGTAAACGGGGAGGCAACTAAATCTCGTACGTCTTTGATTCCTTAAAGATAAATGGCTCGTGGTAGAAATCATTATTTGGTACCAGTTTTCCTTTAATTACATTGGTTAGGTGGCACACCCCGCTAAAAGCGGAAACACGAGATGCGACGTGATGTGTATTTTCTTTTAAATAATTTTTTATCAAGTTTTAAATTTATAAAACTCGTATCACCTTTACAAACGCACTGACGGGCAGAGAACCTTGTCGTGAGTAGTGTAGATTAGGTAAATCCGAGGTCATCCCAAGAGCTAATGGGTAGTCTAAAATCTGAGTTTTAATTGTCATAATTTTTGAAAGCAGAATTGATTGTAGAAATATAAGAAATTGCAAGAAAATAAATAAAAAGAATTAAATTGGTTTTAAATGCGATTAAGGGAGAGAAAGTGTGCTACCCTAGTTATATCCTAATCAACGCCGCAATTCAAACATTTATTCTAGTTGGAATAACTAGGACCGAACGATCATCGAATCCTAGCCTATAATCACTAAGTCTTGGATCAATTGTTAATAGTACCCAAAATCATGGTCTTGTTGGTCACAGAAACAAGGCATTATAGTATTTGGCTTAAAATACCTATTAGGGTTTCTAACAAGTATTTATTCATGCTAACGATCAAGGTATGACAACCAAATATCCAACTAGACAATTGAATTGCAATGATAATTATACAACAAGGATAACATATAGAGAGTTTAGCCGTAAATCATATTATTACGATCAAAATCAATGTTAAATAATGAAAGTAAAAAGAAAATGATATTTAAACTAAACTAATATATTGATGATGGTTGTGTATTCGCTCTATAATCGAACCAAGCGGCTTGACTGCTCCCTCTTTTCCCTGGGCTGCGTCGGACCTTCAACCAAAGGGGTAAAACCCCTTTTGTATCTTATGTCGGCTGATGTGTTGTAATGTGGTGTTTGATTTAAGATAGTTCCAGTTTAAGAATTATATTTTGTCGACTTAACCAAAAAACAACACTTGTAACGGCCAGTGTACCCTGTCGGTTAGTAAATTAGTTGTAAAAGTAGGGTGTCAAACACTTGAAGCGATGTTAAATCTCTCAATTTATTTATATTTTGGTTATCTAATCTAAGTTAATTATAATCTAAGTCAAATCTATGTTAATCCTATGTTAGTTCTAATCCTAATTCTAACAGGTAAAAGGGGGTATTCATCCTGAGATACTAGCATGGGTTTGGTTGGTGACTACAATCAATTCAAGATACTTTAACCCACGCAAGCAGAATTAACAAAAGATAAAAGAGCGATCAAGCCTAATGATAGAAAACTATATTAGCTATCATTAATCCGATTAGAAGTTGGTTTGTTTATTCAGTGCAATGATTACTTATCTTGAAGAGGCATATCATTCTTAGACTTAGGCGGGACTTCATCCTAAGACCTAGACACATTAATTCTGTCACAATTAAAGCATCCGCATAAAGCATCCTTATTTGCTGATTATAATCTATCTTAGGGATTAAAGCAATGGTGATCTTGTTAAACCCTAGCTCATAGAGACTTTACCCACTTACTGCTTAATGGCAATTTATACTCTAGTAGTCCACTTGTCCAACTATCCAATGGAATTAGAACATTATTTGTTGAATTATCTAGATTCACCTACTAGTCAACATGTTCAATAAACCAAAGGCAGTTTCCGTTAACTAGTTAAGCCAGAAGCGTATCCTTAGCACGATTTTAGAAGGACAATATTTGTGATCCTATGATTCTAGATGTATAAATCACTATATGGAGAGCTATCCCGGCATCTAGATTACTTGGTCTGTATCACTAGATCCAGTTGAATGATAGGTCGCATACAAAAGCACGTAAACAAGTATGAATTGATAAACATGAACAAGCATGTAACGATAAATTAAGCAATCGAGATATAAACTAAACCAAACATTCAGATCTTCATAATAACGGCTAATACCCGAAGGTATTAGCCTTTAAACATCATAATTAATACAAGAGTAATTGTTTTAGCCAAGGTAAACTAACCGAGTTAACGAATGATACCAAAAACTGAACGATTATAAAAGTATAAGAAATTACATGTTGTCTTCTATGGATTGGAATACGTTGCAAGACCTCTTCTGCTCTTTTTCTCCTCTGAAAATTGACTTTTGTGGTTTAGGTATTGAGAATATGATTTAGCACACTTAAAACTTGTTTTTGAGTTTTGTATTTATAGGGTCTAGAAGTCCTCAATGCGGTATCCAAGGGATTAGATACGACGTATTAGAGTTTCTTGGAGTAGGGACCATGTTTGATATCTTCCAGAATATTCACATACTATATATCCAATATGACGTATTGGTCTTCTCTGGATACGGTGTATTGAGCTTGTTTCCTTTGTGGTCTTTGGTGAGTGCAGGCACGAATACGTCGTATCTTCTTTGATGGACACGGCATATTGGTTGTCAGAATCATTAATCTTCAAAATTTCTTCATTTAAGCTCCAGAATACGCGCCTTTTGCTAATATTCACCAAGTACTCCATAATTACTGCAATTCTCAAATATAAACGATTAAGTAACAATTCTTTAAAATAATTATACAAAATGGGTTAATTACATGGGATAAATGATGCTATAAAATAGACGTTATTTGATGTCATCATCGACAAAGAACTAAAACACCGAAATATGAGAATGCCCTCAATCTGTTGCACTCCTTCTCTTTATATAGTAAAATATAAGTTTGGTAAATTGGTAAACATGGCCCCTCATCGTCCTTGATAAATTATATTTAGTCCATGAAACATATTATAAATTAGGCACCTTTAGTCCCTGGATGAGTCATCGTTACGGCGTAACGACATCGATCACGTTACGCCGTAAACCTTTTGACGCAACATTCCTTCTTTCAGTATTAAAATATGTTACGGCGTAATTACTTTGACACGTTACGCCATAACTCTTAGGCAGCATCCATTATCTTCTTTATTAATAATTAATTACGGCGTAATCCATATGGGCCAATTACGCCGTAATCCTTCCAAAATGCGATTTTTGTTGTATTTTGCTCATTTATGTTGTTTTCCCGCATCTTTTCCGTTTTTATGCCTTAATTTAACAAACCTGAAATATAAACAAATTAAGTATAAATTCTAATAAAAATAAGGCATTAAACGGGGGAATTTGACATATAAAAGTATTAAATATTTGATGTTATCAAATATTCCCCCACTTGACTTCTACTTGCCCTCAAGTAGACGTGTTAGAATAATTCATAAAAGGATTTCCCCAATTTAACTCGGAGAAATGAATTCATAATTTACATGTGCTAAAAACATCAAAGCCGAACACCTCATGAAAAAGGGGATTAAAATCACTCAACTCTCATTCTAGTCTAAGTGTTTCATTTTTTGGGGTGATCACTCAACTGCACTGTCATAGCATGTATTCTATGATAGGATTGGAAAGTACACAAATCTGCACCAGCTAGAATTAGGGTCTAAACAGTCTTAAAGGCAACATGGGTGATACACATGTTTAACAGGGTGAATCTTCCTGCAATCTTTACCAAAAGCGTTACACCAACAAGGGCGACAAATCATATATTCACATCCATAATGATGGTGTTGGGATTCTTGATTTGATGAGACAAAATAAATAAAAGAATGAAACAAAAAGGACTTAAAACGCAAAAGAAGAATTCTTCAAAAGATGGAAGATTTCAGAAGATCTCCTTAAGAAGATAAAGATAACAGAAGATAAAGCTTAATGTTTAAAAGATATTCTTTGTTCCTATCCTTTGTAAACCTAGATGATCTCTACTATATAAAGAGATCATTAGGCGTGTAGTTTTGTGTGCACAGAAAATGTAGTCGACTAAAAGTGTGTGTATGTCTAGGCGTCAAGTCTTATTGTAGACGCCTAGGTTTTGTTATAGTTTAGCCTCAAGGATTGTAAATCCTTGTTACTAGTTAGAGTAACCGATCTATTCTGATCAAATGGTATTTGGGGCTGTGATTGAATAAATGAAAAACCTTGAAAAACATCATTGTTATTATTATTATTCCGCTGCATAATTGTTTATCTTTGATGTTTGTAATCCTAGATAAGATCTAAACAATCTGAGCTTAAACGATCTTCACATATAGAATAAACATACATGATTGCAATCAATTCCCCCATTCGAGCAAAACCAAGGGTTAGGATGCATAATGATATAGGGTAGGATAAGACATACACATTAATTGGTATTAAGTAAAATAAAACAAATAGTCTAAAATAATTTAAGGTTGTCATAACAAGCTACAATCCATCCATAAGCCCAAGTATTTAAGTCTGAAATTTTTTTCTTTAATAATGGGCTACTAGCTCCATTCTTCACAATCATACATGTGGCTTATAGTTGCACCACCTTTATATCTTTTAGCACATAGATGGCTTATAGTTGCACCATCTTTACATCTTTTTTACAACTTGTTGGTTTTATAACATGTAACCAACATAAACTTATATATATATACTACAAAGGTATGATGAAGAGACAGCATGTTCTAAGCCATGCTCCAAGTCTGCTTCCTCAAGCAAAATCCATCATTGCAAAACATCCTATCATCATCATCGATATGGTATCCAACTAATCCGGATTTGATATGCTTCCCTGTAGCCAAGTATTAACTAAACACTAATCCACGTGCTTCAACATGTATAGCTGCAAGAAAACTAATACCAAAAGCATAAATCTGACAAATAGAAAGGTACCAAGATGTACAAAATAATAATACAAGAAATACAAACCTAACTCACTTTCGTAGGAATCACGGTTCCATTTAACGTATGCAACAAGCCTTTTAAACCACTTGGTGGCCCAAGTGGATGAGTGAAGTCTCGTGAGGGTTTCCAGCGAACATACCCATAAAGTTCATTTACCAATTTACATGGTTTTATAAAAATTTCAAACATTTTAATAATTTACAGGAAGAGATTACGGCGTAACCAATGAATGGGTTAAGCCGTAATAATGTGGTTTGTAAAATTTGAAAATTTATTAGATCCAGGTACGGTGTAATCATATGAAACATTTCGCCGTAACAATAGTAATTACGTCGTAACCTTTATAGTTACGCCGTAACTTGCTGTATTTTGAGCACCCACTTTACCACATAAAACGAGTCGTGGAGACCTCGAATTCCATCCTCTTGAAGTGAGAACCTGAAAACCAAGTTAGAAACATACAAAAACAACTAAATGAAACAAAACATAATTATAAGGATAAACATGAGTTACCTCCCACGAAGCGCTTATTTTTGTTTGAGTCACGAGCTTGACTTCACCCCTTACTTACCGAGAACAGGGGTGTCTATCCCCTCACTTGAAATAAAGTGTGGGGAAAAGCAACAATAAACATCAGGAGTGCATAAGTTTTCTTTTGGGTAGAAAAATGATAAGTTAGAATCATACCTTAGAGGTGATGTAATTTTCCCCCTTTTCTTACCCATTGTGATTGAAGACTTCGATGATTGGCTTATTCCTGGTAAAGGATTCAATTGTTGAATGAATGGCTCGGATTTTCCATTTGTATTTACAATACATAATTGCTTCTTCATCTTTGTAAAAGATGATTGAGGGTCACTGGATAGAAGCAGCTCGAGCTCTTCTTCATGAGTTTCCCTAGAAAAATCAATCATACAAACAGATTTGTAATTTATGTAAGGGTCATCCATAGGTTCATTTATTTTGAAAGAAACTCTCTTCCCCTACCCCAAGTGAAATCTGTTTGTTAAAAACGTCTATATATACGTGAGCGGTTGCTAGAAGAGGTCTTCCTAAAATCAAAGTGAAGAATACTAGTAATCTTTAATATTATGCAAGAACTAGAAAGAGAAGTGGGTTGGAAAGTTTCTAGAGAGAGAAAGATGTTAATATAATTATGTGTGTGAAATGAGAAGTGAAACAACCAACCACCCTCTCCAAGACATGGAGAGGGTAATATATAACTAACAGCATAGGCCGACCATGGGCTTTACTAAAGCTTCCATAGGCCTTGGGCCATATTAGCTTACTAAGCTTATCATATGTTAAACTACGAGCTAAGACTATTACAACTTGGAAGTGACCTATACTTTTCTTTTTTCCAATAATCTCCCCCTAAGGGAGGTCTCTCCATTTTTCAAAATTTTAAACCTAGCATACTATGCTACATCTTTAGTCTTTAGCTCGTAAACGTATCATTTCATGATTATCCCCCAGTGAATATGTTAGTTGAGATCATGACTTTGGGGATAGAGCTAGTTCCTTTGATCTTGATTTGTATTATAGCATGTTGATCCTTGAGCATCTTGAGATCATCAACCAAGCGTAATCATATCGCATCTTAATGAACCTATGCCATCTTTTGGTAAACTTGAGACTTCCTGGACAGACATGCACAATCATTCTTGAATTGTTGAACATTGGAAAGCTTTAATGTTGCATCTTTCTTGGAAATTCTTTAACTTTAACACTTCGGTCACTCGAGAAGACGTTTCGGTATCAAGTGATGGAAAAATCTTGAAATTCTTTTTTTTAATTACTTTAATACTGTAGTCCACTTCAAGAAAGACATACGTTATCAGAGTATCGAAGCTTGGAAACATTGTACTTGAGCTTTCATGAAGTCTTTTATGATTTTTCGGTCAGTGTATGAGCATGTGTATGATATTCTGTAAGTTCAGCTGGCAATCAGGTACCTTCACCAACATATTAAATGATTGCCAGCATTAAAACCTGTTAGTAATAAAGATGAGGGACGAATATAGGCTTTGGTCATTCGCCCGTATTTGGTTGGATGTAAAACCTTTGAATCTCTTAAGGAAAATCGACCTGTGATCAGTAGATTCAATTTAAGAAGATCTTCCTGACAGATTTTCCAGTAGAAGTATAAAATCTTTCCTAACACATTGTGCGCATTCTATTCATCAAACTCACATGTTCTCATATCGGAACGTCTCAAGCAACAACGACGATAAGAGTGAACCATGAGTTACTAAATCCTACTCGATTAGAAATAGAAAAAACGATTTAAAAATCAATCAAACGTGTCACATTGCTAAAGTTGGTTTTTTGTGACACATCAAGAGTGTTAATCATTTCAAAAATTCATCATCAATCGTCAATTCATATCCTCAGGAACAAGTTTGATTCTTATAGAATCGCACCATTCGTTTTCTTTCCAGTTTGTCACAATTTTATTCGTCATAGAATCGCACAAGTCACCTACCATGAGCTTGTTTGATGTTGGCTCAAGCAGAATTTCCACCTTCATTGTGAGTAATATCACTTAGATGTTCTGGCAAAATCACAAGGATAATGCGTAGGACTCTTAATATATATCTTGCTATTCACATTGTGTGACTTAGCAAGCAGAATTTGACAAGTGTCCTAATGAGATTTTATGGATGATCTCTTTTGGCTCTAGACTCATAGTTGCACTTTTGATTTAGTGATCGGAGGCTAGAGCAGACTGCCACCTTTTCAATATCAACTAACTCGGAGTGAGAAAGTCGATAAAAATGTGTGTAATCCTCCTGAGAAATGAAACAAGAGTCTTTTGAGAGACCTTGAGTGGCTAGGGAGGGTTGTGTATAGTGTCACCCACACTCTGGGTCCAAGACAGTCTTCAATTGTCATACTACACCGTTATGTTACTACAGTTTTAATGTATTGACCCGGGTTTTGCTAAGTGTATGAAGGGCTCTTTCTTAACACCCTTTATCCTTACATTTCTTTTTCCATACCTTCTTCAAACCCCTTCAAAGCTTTACGAGAGACTTCATAACTAACCACCTTGTATGGGTTTGTCCAGTGTTAGCCTCCATCTCAGTCGTTCATTATTTCCCTTTTCTCCACTTTTTCTCCTTTATTATCATACCAAAAGGATTTCTACACTAACTAGTGGAATATCCACTGGTTAGACCATCCGGTTATGGCTGGATCATGGATTTGAATACCTATGCCTAACCACCTTATAATCTCCATAAATTTAAGAACATGGTCGGTCTTTTGGGTATTCATATCATAATCCTTCAAACCATTGTAAAATTTCAATCAAAGTGTTTTGAATCAATATAAAAAAGATTTACACTTGCGAGTTTTTCTCATTAACACTAAAAACTCCCCCTAAACATGTGCATCGATACCGTAGTAAGAAGCAAAGTTTAGAGTGTACTGAGTCCAAATTTTATATGACCACAATTTTTTTGATACAAGTTAGAATCAGTTTAATCCACATTTTCTCCCCTTATCCAAACAGTTAAACCCTTGATTATTTTGATATCAATCGATATAAACGTCCAGTGACAAAATGTTACAGGAAATAACTATAGGAACAAATTTTAAAATGCTACCCCCTCAAATTATGAGAGATATGTAAGACAGTGTTGAGTATAATAATTTGAAATTTTTTGAATTTACTAAGAAATTCTTGAAAATTTTATACTCGAGCACTCCTTAATATCACCAAAAAGTCTACACTAATTATTAACATATTCACATGTTTATTATATATGAAGATTTGACCTGAATGATGAAATCATATGGTCCTTTATCGCAGCCATAGGTCTCCTTCATACAATCTCCCACCAACAAACTTTTCTAAGCTCCTCATTAATATTCTTTCTTTCAAGAAGTTGTTAATCTAATCATTACCGAATTTGACTGTACCCAAGAATTTATTGACGAAATTAGTGAGCTGAGAGCGATCTCCGGTCATATGCTTGGAGCAGCCGAAGTCCAAATACCAGAGGACAATTTGGACGACATGTATTCATCAAGAGAGGAAGATGGAACATTGGAAACTATGGATCCCCGGGATTGACTGGGTTTTGAATTGTTAGCAGTTACAGATTTAATAACCTTATAATTGTTAACAGGAACACTAGTTGTAGACTTCCTAGGTTTCCTTGAGTAAACCAATGTGACGACAAGTTTAGGTGTTTTATTATCTAGAGCATATGATTTCCTAAGTGGCACTTTAGTAGTTGTGGTAATCCTAGTTAAAGGGCATACATTTCCGTACTATAGTGAAGGACTGACTCGTTAGGACTCCAATATATCTAATATTGCAAAACACCTCCCTCCTGTATGGTTTCCACACTTTTCCTCTTTAAATTTTTCTTAACAAGATCTAGATTTTGCAACGAGCCATTCACATTATTGATTAAAATCAATAACACACAAATCATGATTTATCAAAAAGCATGCCACCATTAACACTTAACACATTTAAGGTCAGAATTCAACATTAAGCTTGGAATAGCTGCATAGGACATTTCCTTTTTGGTTCCATCAACATTTATCTTAATTTTTTCAAACTAGATATAACTTTCCTAGGGTGGCTTCTATTATATTCTTTAAAATTCTACTTTGTGTTTTGCTGATCTTATCTATCTTTGTATTTTGCCTTAAAGGCTGTGATGCCGCCAAGCACTAGTTAGACTGTTTTACTCCTGTAGAAGAACAACATAAGGTTTGTTAGAAGCAGGTTTTGATGTATGGTCTGTTTTTTATGTTTCTTGAGGATGTGACAAAGCTCATTAATCTAACTCTTTGTCTTTGTTCATTTGGGGTCACAAACCACTAATTGTACTCCAGAACTGTGATGACTAGACAGGTTTTTACTGATTTTAGAAAGCATTCTCCTGAAATGAAGTTTAAGTATACTCACAGGCTAGATTTCTAAGAAAGTGGATCTCAGGGATAATTAAGCTTTAAATATGATCAAAATATCGAGCTAGATCCCTAAGAACTGAACTGCTGCTTCTTTCCTGAGAATTCAGCTTAATATAGTCAGAGTGAGCTGTCCTTTATAATCAACGATTTGGGGGTTATTATTCTACATTAACTTGATGCATACTCTTGATCACTAGGTGGTTTAAAACATTATGTCAACAAGGCTTACCTTAAGTTTTCCTTAATGCATCCTTAAGTGTTGTGATATTGCCAAAGCCTTTTCCAAAGACTAGCATAAATCAGAAATTTTCCGCGACTTTAATATTGACTTGATTAATTAAATCATCACATGTACTTTTGATCAAATACTGCAGGTTTATAATCAAGTCATAAAGATGCTTATAGGTCTGATTCAAAATACTCATGACACACAGCAATAACTTTGTCAACCTATGATCCAATTCAATATTTATGGTTTCAATCTCTTTTAAGTCCTGTTTAATCTTATCCTTATCCATTTTTCCACTTAGAGATTTAATTCTCTCTTTCAACTTCCTAATCGCCGTGTCTTTCTCTTAGGACTGAGCTTTCAATTCATTTAATTCAAATAATTGAAACAAAACATGGAACACTTTGATAATAACATAGACTATTCCTAGTTTGAAAAATTTCTGATTTAAGTATAGAGTGTCAACTTCTAAATATATGCCAATGTTTTTCAAGAATGGTAAAACTTTGAACGTTTAGTCGTAAGTTTCCCTTTTTAACAAAATCCGTTGAAGCTAAGTCTCAAAGGTATTTGATACCTTTTGACATTCATGGCACATTTCACAGAATCATTCCTCCACGAAGGATTATCAAGATAAGTTTCAACATCTTTGCTCATCACTTGTACCAATAGTCGTTCATTTCGTTCAAAACTTGATTCAACATTAAACTTCAAATGTTTTTGACTCAATAGTATGTTGTCCACAGCTCCTGTTCCATTTGATAGAAGCATTTTGGACATCAGAAAGTTCATCGAATTACAAAACAGTCCTTCAGATGCTTTACAAATGGCATAATTTCATTCCTAAAACAAGCTTTTTATGTTTCAAAACCCCACGAACCCTCAGTGATAGTTGGGGTGTGGTCTTTCTATGACTTAACCACAATCAAAAGTTAGCAAGGATGGTGTATAAGTTACTTTAAACTCGAGATAACCATGCGACTTTAGGAAGTTCATATTGGAACCTATCATCATTGGATAGATCTAATAGAAAAGTTTGGGTTCTTGAAGAATTCATAGACTTCTGAGACCAAAAGCATTGACAGCAGATAGATTTAGTTTGAGAACAAATCGTGTTTGGAAAATCTTTATAAGTTTGGGTTAAGAGCAGCATAATCCAAATTGGTGTGGTAATCAACTTGTCTTTTTATTCTTTTCTAACATCAAATATTATCCTTAGTTTTAAAGTGCATTTTTGAATACTCTCTTCAGCAAGTTCTAAGTCTCGTCTGATTCAGGAAATCACAATATAATGAGTTGAACAACTAATAGCACAACATATAGCTTCTAGAGTTATTTGACTGCTGACTTCTGCAAATAAAGGGAATTTGAAAACTTAGAGCTTGTTTTATGTGGATATAATGCAAAGAAAAAACTAAGGTTTTCGTCAACATTTGAACAATATGTGCAGATTGATCTCTTTTAAAAACAATATTATCTATTGTTTTGATCTGCTTTTCCTAGAGCTATATCCTCTATCAATGTTCCTCGATTCTTCTTCTTAAAAATCATTTTTTAGAAGAGTAACCGTTTGTAAATAAAGATTCTTTTCTTTTAAATGTTTCTGAAAGAGTTTGTATTAAAAGAACAATCTCTACAGACAGTGCACATGTTGATCTGAAATGTTATCCTACTTCCTTAAGTCTACATTTGTCCTTCTTTCAAAACTTTTAAACTTTTCCCTATATCGTTTTCAAGCTCATGCCAGTGAGGTAATCATTGACACACTAACGTTCCCGATTGGTCTTGGACAATTAGCTACTTGGGGGTTTTAAGCGTTCAATCACAAATAAAAATCAAATCATCTTGGTTGTGGGCACAAGGAGTTGGAATTCTGAACATTACTTATTTGTGATTCCATCACATCTGAGAATAAGGGAATTGTATATTGCTAACACTGGTTATTTCAGTCACTAGAATGATTCACAACATTTCGACTGTTTAAAGTACGGCAATCACCGCACAGCTTGATGTGCCACATATTATACATATTTTAATTAAGATTTGTGTACCTCAACAAGAGCATCTGAACCATAATGAGATAAATTCGCCATGAGAGCAACTTTGGCAAAATTGAGTTTGTCATAATCAGAGTCATATGTATCTAAATCATCAGCTTGATAAGCAGCATTGTGAGTAATGACAGTTTGTGTGCTTTGACCTTCAGGAATATCTGGATCTACCAAAAAAGCTAGTTCCTCCTCATTTAGAATTTGACCATATGCTTGAGCTTGTACCAGCAACACTTTCTCCTTATACCAAGAATCATCCCTTTTTCTCTTTGGTTTGGTGCACTATCTAGAGATGTGGCCTTCCCCTTTGCAGTTGTAGCAAATAACCGTCCTCTGTTTTCTAGAATTGCTTCCACTTGCTCCTGGAGTGTAAGTCCTTAAAGTACCCGTAACAAAAGAAGTTTGTCTCCCCTGAATTGGTTGTAGTGTAACTCTTCCATTATTGATGGTAGCTTGTTGCCTAGGGTTAGACGAGTTTCTCAGCTGATTAATTAGTTGGGATAACGAGAGGTGACAACGCAGTCAAAAAAACGACATTCATTGAGATTGAATGCATCAATTGGATTCATCACCTTTCTTGGCACACTGAACAATTAGACCAGAGTCTTTGTTTGAGAAAAGATACAGATTAGTTGGTAATTTGGAGAGGAATCTCAATTGAGGGATGGATGATGATGGAGAAATAAACGATGGTTTGTGAATTAATGATTGAAAATCAGTGATGAAAAAGTTACTGAAAGAGGTGTTGATTGATTGATGAGTAGAGTATTTTGAGACTAGATAAGTTGAACCATACTGTTAGATGGGATATGTTGAAGCTGGTGGTTGAAGTTGAGTGTTTGGTAGTGTGTTTTGATTAAGTGGATAATGGTGACCTTGTGTTAATTTGTGTGAATGAAACTAAAGCCAAGAGGATCAGAGTACGTTCATACGTCAAACAAACTATTTTCGTTCTTATCATGTTGTACCAATGAGCATAGAAGCAGAACAACATTGGTAGTATCAAGTCATTCACCAACTTAACATCATTACCAAATTTGCATCCATTCATCAGGGAAAGTAGTGTTCAGAAACTTGGTAATTAACTTAAAATTAATCCGTGGCATCTTGTAAGATGTACATAGGCATTAAGTAGCATGTGAATCTCAAAGTAGTACTCATGTAACGACGCTCCTTCTTGTAATTAAACTTATCAATTCATCATACCACTTACAACCTCATCTTGCTTTGTTAACGACGTTCCTTGCTTGAGCAGTTAAATCTACTCCAAAGATTTTGGCTACACGATATTTTGACTTACAAGAGCATAAATTTCAGTTGGAAGCCTAGAGAATGATATAAATTGCGATTGATGTCCACAATCAGCTTTAATGGCTTCTGCAGTTGGGTGAGCTCAGGTAACATATCCTTAAGTCTTGTTACCCATCCACTAAGATTTGATGGCCAGAACGATGAGGACCTTTTCTCAACTGGAAGCAAAGGATCATCTACCATGTGGTCTATTTCATCATAAAAAGTTCCATTCAGCATTTTCCATGAATCATAACAAATGTTTTTTCAAGCAATCGATGGTTTTATTTGACACCACCCGATAGATGTGACTTAATCAGCAAGAGTCAGTCAATGATGACGAGGGAACAAAAAGATACAAATTGATCGATACGATAGTAGAAAGAAATTGTGTTATTTGATGTGTGGTATTTTTATATCTTGAATAATTCTTGAAACTACACGGGATTTTACAATTCTTGACAAAATCGGAAAACAAGTTAATGTTTCACGGGATTTTACAAGTCAAAGAAATAACCGTATAATTTAGAAATTTGAGTTGATAGGTTTTGACTAGTTCGGTTTCAAACATGGTTTCGGTTATCTAGTTCGGGAATATCAAACAAAAAAACTATTCGGTTCTACTGTTCTGTTATCTAGATTCGAGTTGGTTAAAAGATACACAAAAACTAGTTCGGTTCCATTGATTTGGTTCACTAGTTCAGTTCCAACACAAATAAACTAGTTCAGTTCCACTGGTTCAGTTTACTAGTTCGGTTCCAACACAAACAACTCGTTCGGTTCCAACTAAAAGTAAATCGTTCGGTTCCAACAAAAACAACTCGTTCGGTTCCAACTAAAGTCAACTCGTTCGGTTCCAACTAAAGTCAACTCGTTCGGTTCCCACTAAAACAACTCGTTCGGTTCCAACTACAAGCAACTCGTTCGGTTCCAACTACAAGCAACTCGTTCGGTTCCAACTAAGAGTAACTCGTTCGGTTCCAACTACAAGCAACTCGTTCGGTTCCAACTAAAATAACTCGTTAGGTTCCAACTAAAGTCAACTCGTTTGGTTCCATTGGTTCGGTTAACTAGTTCGGTTAACTCGTTTGATCTTCTAGTTCGGTTCCAACAGACAAGACTAGTTCGGTTGTAACTGAGACGAAACCCAAATTTTCAAAACTCAAAAAGACACATTTTTGTACAACTAGTGTTACTAACTCTATAGGAACAAGAAAAATGACAACTTTAAGTTTTTAAGCCGAAAAAATTTAAATCAAGATTTTGCTCTTTGTAAAGGATTTGAACACAAATCAAAAGTCAAACACAAAAACTAAACACATCACTCCATGGCTCTTGATACCAGTTGAAGAATACTAGTAATCGGTTTAACGTAAATTAATGCAGAACTAAGAAGAAGTGGGTTGGAAAGTTTCTATAGAGAGAAAGATGTTAATATAATTATGTGTATGAAATGAGAAGTGAAACAACCAACCACCCTCTCCAAGACATTGAGAGGGTATATATACTACATGCATAGGCCGGCCATAGGCTTTACTAAAGCTTCCATGTGCCTTGGGCCATATTAGCTTACTAAGCTTATCATTTGTTAAACTACGGGCTAAGACTATTACAACTTGGAAGTGACTGATACTTTTCATTTTCTAACCCAAATGACAATTTATGGTTCCTTTACCATATAATTATAACAAATTACTACAAGAAATAAAAACATGTCGATTTGCAACTAGTACGTTTTCTATAATTCCCTTAGGAGCTTTCTTAGTCATATCGGCCATTTCTACCATCATATTAGTTGGTTGAAGATTTCATATTTGTAATTTTTTGTACATGGAAAATGGCATAACATTAATACTAGCTCCTAGATCGGCCAAAGCACTCTTAATTTTTGAGTTACCAATAAGACAAGGAAGAGTAAAACTCACTGGATCATTTTCCTTTGGAGGTGGCTAACTTTGTAAAATTGTCGTGCATATATCATTGAGTCTTTCCGCATCCTTCTCTGCAATCAGTTTCTTACTAGAAAACACATCTT
>BQNB010105495.1:0-13945 GCA_026074375.1 Tanacetum coccineum
CTCACCCATATGCTAAAAAGAACTTGGTTCCAAGAGCAGTACTAGTGAAGTCTGGGTTAGTATCAGTTAATGCTGCTAGATAAAATATTTAAAAACAGCAGTATTGGTTAATACTACTAGACAGGTTAATGCTGCTCACTTAAAAACAACAATGAATGCTTCTAGACCAATGTCATATCTTTCTAAAACAACACATTCAACTGTTAAGAGGCCCATTCATAAGCATGCGGAATTTAAAAATAGTAATATTAATCAAAAGGTTAATATTGTTAAGGGTAAAAAATTTAATACTGCTAGGCCAAAAGCAGTAGTTAATGTTGTTAAGGGAAATAATGTTGTTAAGGCCTCAGCTTGTTGGGTTTGGAAACCAAAGCATAAAGTTTTAGACCATGTTTCTAAACACAACAGTACATCAATCACCCTAAAAAGTTTGATTATATTGGTGCACAAGGCAGATCCAAGTCAGTGATAGCTTGGGCCCCAAAAGAAACTGATTTTCCTATCTAATGTGCAGGGCAATCCACAAATAAATTTACAGGATCAAAGAGTGATTGATAGTGGATGCTCAAGGCACATGATTGGGAACATGTTCTATCTTATAGACTATGAAGAGATAGATGGAGGATATGTTGCTTTTGGAGGGAACCCCAAAGGAAGGAAAATCACAGGAAAAGGTACCATTAAAACTGGTATTCTAGATTTTGAAAATGTGTATTTTGTAAGAGAGTTAAAGTTTAATCTCTTTAGTGTCTCACAAATGTGTGATAAAAAAATAGTGTTCTTTTTAATGACACTGAATGTATTGTTTTATCTCCAAACCTTAAGTTAATTGATGAAAATCAAATTTTACTTAGAGTTCCTAGAAAGAACAATATGTATAGTGTTGATTTAAAGAACATAGTTCCTAAAGGAGGTTTAACTTGCCTTTTTGCAAAAGCCACATCTGATGAATCTAAACTTTGGCATAGAAGGCTAGGTCAATTAAATTTTAAAACCATGAATAAATTGGTTCAGGGAAATCTTGTAAGAGGTTTACCTTCTAAACTTTTTGAAAATTATCAAACTCGTGTTTCTTGTCAAAAGGGAAAGCAGCACAGAGCCTCTTATAAGTCTAAAACAGAGAACTCAGTCAGTCTTCCTTTACATTTGTTGCATATGGACTTGTTTGGTTTAACATTTATAAAAATCCTTATAAAGAAAATGTATTTCCTAGTTGTCACAGATGATTACAGTAGGGTATAACATGGGTTTTTTCTGTTCTAGCTACTAAGGAGAACTATGGCCATTGCTTAATCATAATATAACTGATAGAAATCAGTAATCAAGGTTAAGGTGATTAGATGTGATAATAGGACTAAGTTCAAAAACAGAGAAATGAATCAGTTTTATAAGATGAAGGGTATTTGAGACAATTTAGTGTAGCTAGATCTCCTCAACAAAATGGAGTTGCTGAGAGAAGAAATAGGATGCTAATTGAGGCTGCTAAGACTATGCTAGCTGATTCTAAGTTGCCAACTACTTTTTGGGCAGAAGCAATTAATACTGCTTGCTATGTTCAAAATAGAGTGTTAGTAGTTAAGCCTCATAACAAGACCCCATATGAACTTTTTCATGGTATGTAACACCCCTATTTTTACATATAGCAGCATAAGCTAATCTGGGGTATTACTTTTCAAGTTGACAATAGTTAATAGATTAATCATAGAAAACGAATCAAAAAGAGACGTTTTTGAAAATTTAGTTATCATTCATTTATTCATCAGAGTTTTTACAAAAGAGAGGTCCTAAAATCTAAAGCATAAAGTTTGAATGATAACATTTTTGCCATCTTTGAGTCCATGCCACTCCGTGCCATAAGTTGCTCAATTACCTGAGATAAACATGCTAAAAAGTCAACACAAAGGTTGAGTGAAATTCATAGGTTTAAGTTAAATAGTTTGAATGCAAATTCGATATTGGGTTACGTTGTTATACACCCGTTATTTGTAAAACAATATTATTGCCATTAGCTCATGAATCCACAGGCTTGGATATATATTAATCAGCACGATATAGCCCAAACGGGTGCCTTTGCTAAAACACCGCATTATGATTCTAATGATGTGCACTTGTTACCGATATCTAACCTGGGTACACCAGTCGGGTGGATCCAACCCTAATAGATTCTATTCACGACATTCGTGCTCACCCATAAGTAAGGTAAAACGGTTCTTGATTCGGGGACTTAAAGGCAAAATTATTTACTTAGGCAATAATAAATCAAGATAGCATACATAAAATATTTGCATTCATGATTTATAGCATGTATCCCCCCTCGCGGGTTTATAAAACATTTGAAAGATTGAAATGCGAGGCTATGAACTCACCTTAACAATATAGGGAAATTTGAAAACATGATAAAGCAAAAGGTATATGAACGAAAGTAACGCTTCGTCTCGACGCAACTTGGGTAATTATGTCAAGTCTTAGTTTGGATTGTTTATGTTCAAAAAAATTTATAAAGGTATAACTGTATAGTCTTTGTAATCAACAGATTTATGGAGTATTGTATCACCGTTTGGGCTATCATAATCCAGAGGCCACGCAGTATTGTTTGAGGAGCCAGGGCACTTAAAATCTTAAACCCAGCAAACTCGTCAAAATAAATACCCAAATGGAACCCCTCATATGAAATTCCCTAGTATTGTGATACGATAAGATTATAATGTTTTATAATTTTTCAACATTTATTTTTATAATTAATATAAAAAATATAATATTTTAATAGTTTGCAAAGTTGGCAAAATATACCCTTGGATTATAAACTTTACGAGTTTAGTCCTTTATATAAAAAGTATTTACATATTAAACCTTTAACTTTGAAACTTGGCAAAATAGGTCCTTATAGTTATAACTTTGATAAAATGACATTTTCAGTCCCTTTAGTTATAAATTTTAGAAAGTTACGATATATACCCTTATGCATGAAAAACGTATCGTTTTTAGTCCAAAATCCATAATAATGATATTTTTCAATATGAAAAGTAATTTGCAGGGTTCTAAGCTTATTATTAAGCTAAAAGTATGAAGGTTAACATAACGAAAGATTCACAATAATAATTTGTTTTAAGCTAGAAATCAAAACGTCAAATAGGGTTTGTTTATAAAATGTAAAACATGCGGCTTTTAAGCTTCAAGCTTTTAAGATATAATGAAATACTTATAATATTGTTATATAAGCTTATTATAATAAATTATAACAACATTTTACATGTTTAGCTTATAGATTAAGCAAAAACATGAAATTAGGGTTTCATGAGCTCGGTTTGGATCAAAAAGGGGAAAACACATATGTTTTTGAGTTCAAAGCTTTTAACAATGGTTTAAGCATGATTATATGAACATTATAAGAGTATTGAAACAAAATGTGAGCTTATGGAACCTGGTTTTGAGCTTATAGCTTGGAAACGGGTCGAAATGGGGACTTTTGCACTCGTACGCCTAGAATAACAACTCTGGGGATTCAAGGCTTGGTTTCTTCACTTGTTTTCTGATCTTGGGACTTCTTAGGACTTCTCTTGATGTTCTTGATCAGACCTTGGACTCCATTGATGGTTAGAAAGAAAGATTGAAGGTGTGATTTGAAATGGAAGGGTTTCACCCCTTTATATAGGTGCGAATTCCCCTTGGTAGCCAAGGAAACTTGGTGACCAAGGCGTGGACATGTGTAACAGCTAGGAGATGATATGGAGAGGCTATGGCATGAGTTAGAAAATCTAGAAACTAGCATGGAGGTGTTGGAAGGTTTTTAAGGGGTGTTTGTTTCCGCGACTTGAATGGAGGAAAAGAGAGGTGATGTGGCCAACTTGGTGGCCAAGTTACTCAAGGTAGGTGCTTGCTAGGGTGCTTGTGACCTGGTTATGAGGTCATATAGGTGGTAGGATGGGTGCTTGGTTTTCAAAATAGGTAAAAAGGAGGGAAAATAAGGATTATGAAAGTTAGGGTTTTTGGTTTAAATTTAGTATACATTGGGTAATAAGGATGGATTATGAAATGTAAGGTTGTATATTAAGTATTTATAACTTAATTGATTAGTGGTTTAGGTTTAAGATGGGTAAAAATGAAGAAATGAGTCACGGGTTAGAAACTACTCCGGTTTTTAGGGTTTTGGGTCTTCATTTTAGTTTAAGGGTTTATAAAATATTAAGAAGCTTATGAGTAGAGTAATTAGGGTTTACATGTCACATATTGAGTGTAGTATCTTGTACAAAATTGTGGTAAAGAAACTAGAATGAAAACGGTGGTAAAATGGCTATTTTAGATGTCATGCTTAATGACTTGTACATTATGCTTTTAAGGACTGATACATTGACTTGGAGGGAGTTTATATTTCAAATGAGATGTATTGATACTTGTACATATGCTTTGAATACTTATACATTGATTTTTATATGTATACATTACATATAATTAAGGTTTAGAGCTAAACGTTTATAATTGATTTTTATATGTATACATTACATATAATTAAGGTTTAGAGCTAAACGTTTAAAGCTTGTTTTGAAATAACGTTACAAATGGTACTTTAAATGAGTAATGTACTTTGTAAAAATGATATTAAGATATTGACTTGACATATTAAGATGTTTATATGATATAAACATAGATATAAATAGCATAGGTAGGTTGTGTGAGCTCGTTAACTTTAGTTATGCAAGTAATGTAATAAAGCAAAAAATTACCCCATAAAAAGGTGGTTCATATATAATAAATAGATATTACATTGCATCTAACTTAATAGATGGATATTTACATTGATAAAAATTGTAGGTTGTTATAGTCCCCCATCCTTACAGAAATCTCGTCCCGAGATTTAATTGGATGTTGAAGTGATGTTTAAAAACAGATGAGGATATTTGGCATGAATTACATCTTTGCGTTCCCATGTAAATTCTTGTCCTCTTTTAGAATTCCATCGCACTTTGACTATGGGAATACGACTTTGTTTTTGTTGCTTGATTTCACGATCCATAATTTCCACTGGTTCTTCTATAAAGTTGAGTTTGTCGTCGAGTTGAAGTTCTTTCATTGGAATGATGATAGATTCATCGGATAAGCATTTCTTGATATTAGAAACGTGAAAAGTATTAATGAATTGTTACTACTACAGGAGTTCTTCGGGAACTCAAGTTTGTAGGCCACTGGGCCATCCGTCAGACGATTTTGAATGGTCCCAATGTATTGGGGATTAAGTTTCCTTCCCCTCGTTTTCCCCAAAATGACATGACACCCTTCGGGTGATACTTTACATACCGTGCCTCCAACTTGGAAATTCAAAAAAGCTTTCCCGTCATCAACATTGCCGTAACGTCTTTGCGCACTCTCTTGCACGCTTGTAAGCGTTAACGAATTGCATGATCTTTTCCAGTGGGTTTCATGATTATTTCTGTCTCGTGAGTTGAACAATCTCCAACTTTCGGCCCAGTAAAACAGGTGAATGCTGCACTTTCGTCCATAAAGTGCTTCAAATGGTTGTGCAAAACCTCAATACTGGCACGGTAACAGTTATTGTAGGAGAATTCCTACCAATGGTATTGTTTTTTTTTTTCCCATCCTTTTATGAAATCTATAACACAAGCTACGTAGCATGTCTTCGAGAGTTTGAATGTTTCTTTTACTTTGTCCATCGTTTCAGGATAATTATGCCGTACCATGTCTAATTGAAGTACCCAAAGCATTTTTGCAATACTCTGCCAGAATCTGGCTGTGAACTGATTGTCACGATCCAAGATGATGGATACTGGTATGCCACGTCGAGAGACTATTTCTTTGATGTATAACCTTGTAAGAGTTTCCATACTATCAGTCGCTCGAGTGGGAATGAAATGCACAGATTTAGTAAGACAATCGACAATGACCCAGATGGTGTCATGTCCACTTGATGTTTTAGGAAGTTTTGTGACAAAATCCATTGTTATTCTTTCCCCCATGGTCTACCAAGGAAATTTTCTAGTTGTACCAACAAACATATGGCTTTTTTGCATTCGCTTATAACTCTAGAACATGTTAAACATTTGCCAACATATTCAGCGATGATTGCCTTCATGTTAGGCCAAAAATAGAGTTTCTTTAGATCTTGATACATCTTGTCAGAACCCGGGTGAATAGAATATTTTAATTTATGAGACTCATGCATAATCAAGTCTCTTAAACCGCCAAAATGTGGTAACCAGCTTTGATTTTTGATACAACGAGTTCCATCAGGACGTATTTCAAATGATTTGTCCATTCCTTCCTACGTAGTTTTTTTTTTAAAGCTTTGATTTTCCTCTTTCGTGCTTCATTTTGACTTTGCGAGAATTTGCGATGGTAATTTTGGATGAACAGTTATGATCAATGCTCTAACTCGGAGTGGTTTGATTTATTTCTTCTGACTTAAGGCATCTACTACAACATTTGCCTTTCCAGGATGATAGCAAATCTCACAATCATAATCTGTAAGTAATTCTAACCATTGGCGTTGCCTCATATTCAATTCTTTTTTATGAAGAATGTGTTGAAGGCTTTTGTGATCAGTGAAAACTGTACACTTTGTACCATATATATAGTGTCTCCAGATTTTAAGAGCGAATACCACTGCTCTTAATTCAAGATCATGAGTGGTAAAGTATTCCTTCCCTTTTCTTTCGTAAGTTTGAGTTGCGAGATGGCATATGCTTGAATTTTTCCTTCTCTTTACCATTAATACATCTCTTAACCTTGAAGAGGATGCATCACACAGTAAACGACAAAGTCATCGTTTCCTTCCGGTAATGCTAAGATTGGTGTTTCACAAAGTTTTTGTTTAAGGAGTTGGAAAGCCGATTCTTGTTCTTCGCCCCATATATACTTCTTGTTTTTCTTGGTTAATTTAGTCAAAGGCTTTGCAATTTTTGAAAAACCTTCGATAAATCTTCGGTAATAGCCGGCGAGTACTAAGAATTGATGTACTTCTGTGGGTGTAGTGGGAGACGTCCAGTTCTTAACTACTTCAATCTTGGCGGGGTCAACATGAAGTCCTTGACTATCAATGAGATGTCCAAGAAATTGCACAATACGAATCCAAAAATCACATTTAGAGAACTTGGCATACAATTCCCCTTTTTCGGAGTAATTCCAAGATTATTCTCAGATGATTTGCGTATTCTTCTTCATTACGAGAGTAGATAAGAATATCATCGATAAACACTATTACAAATTTATCCAAATATGGTTTACACACATGGTTCATGAGATCCATGAATATAGCAGGTGCGTTAGTTAAACCAAATGGCATGACTTGAAATTCATAGTGTCTGTATCTTGTTCTGAAAGCAGTCTTAGGAATATCTTTGTTCCTTACTCTTAGTTAATGATAGCCTAATCTTAAGTCAATTTTTGAGTAAATGCTTGAACCTTGAAGTTGGTCAAATAAGAAGTCACGATCCATAGGTAATATGTACCGATTCTTTATGGTAAGTTTATTCAACTCTCGGTAATTGATACACATTCTAAAAGATTCGTCTTTCTTTTTAACAAATAAGACAGGAGGTCCCCAAGGCGAAGTACTTGGTCGAAGAAAACCTCGATCTGTTAACTCTTGAAGTTGGTTAGATAGTTCCTGCATTTATGAAGGAGTCAATCTATAAGGTGTTCGGGATACAGGCGCTGCTCCAGGAATCAAGTTGATTTGAAACTCTGCTTGGCGAACGGGAGGAAGACCAGGTAGATCTTCAGGAAAAACATCTGGGAATTCTTTGACTACGGGGATATCTTCTAGTATTTTCTTGTCTGATTTATTTTCCATTATTTGGATCATGAAAACTTGACAACATCAGATATAACACTTTCTTCTTTCCGGTTTTTTATACAGGACAGAGATTTAGAGTCGAGTTTTACCTTTGATCACCTCGAATTCAAAGGTTTTCCAAATCACACCCCGTCCGATAAGGAATGTGAACGACTTTCTCATCACAAAGAATTTTGGCATGATACTTAGACAACCAGTCCATACCGATGACAACGTCAAAACTACCGAGTTTAATTAGCATGAGATCGATTTCGAAAGGTTGATTTAACAAAGTTAGGGTGCAACCTTTGATAACGGTGTTTGTGCTCACTAAATTTCCGTCAGCCATTTCGATATCATAAAAGGTATCTATTGTAATAGATGGAATATTTAGCATAGAGGCAAGAGATATGGATATGAAGCTTCTATCGGCTCTAGAGTCAAATAATACTCTAGCTAAATGTTGATTTAGGAGAAACATACCCGTAACTATGTTCGGGTCTTGATGAGCATTTCTATCCCTTAGTAGGTAGGCTCTTCCTTGGGCATTGATATTGGTCTTTCGGAACTGATTGGTATAATGCCCTTTTTCTCCACAGGCATGACAAACAACTGTTACTGGTAGTTGATTACTTCCAGTGGCTGGCTTTTTGTTTTGACAGTTCTTGGTCAAATGGCCCACCTTGTTGCAAGTATTACACTTACCATTACAAGGTCCGGTGTGATGGGGATTGCATTTCTTACATAGTGGGAGGTCTCCGGAATACTTATTGTTTTTTGATGGAGTAGCAGCATAAGCTCTAACAGCTTCTTGCCTTTGGTTTTATTGTGGTTGGTGAGTATTGTAGCGGTTGTTGGTGTTGGTGTTACGGTAGTTGTTGTTGTTGCGAGAATTGTTGTTGTTGTTGAAAGTTCTTCTGTCGTCAAACTTTCGTTTATGGTCATTTAATACGTTGCAACTAGGAGTATGCTTTGTTACTTGAATCCCAGTTAGCCATTGGGCCTATGTAATGCTGCTTCCTCTAGAGTTTGTGGTTTAGAGGCAGTAACATTTCCTTCAATGCTTCGAGGTAGTCCCCCGATGAAAGCTTACAAGAGTTTCTTAGTGTTTGGCACCATGTTCGGGCATAGGAACTTTAATCTTGAATCCGTCTAACGTAAGGTTTTAAGAACCATTTTTCCCTTTACAGTCAGGTTTAAAGTTCTTCTTCTAATTTTTCCTGACTTCATTTCGGGGACAATACTTGTTTTTGTCATGAAGCTTGTTAGGAAATGATAAAAGGACATCTTATGAGATCAAATGTCTTCTTGTAAATAATAATGAAAAATATTGATTGTGTAATAGTTAGGTAGATGGTAAATATGCAAAACCTATAAGTCAATGGGGCTAAATTGTAAATGTCTAGAAGACAAGGGCTCCATGGTCATTCATTGTAAAAGGGTATAAATACCCCTCCACCACCTCATTTGTGAGGTGTGTCTTTGGGTGTCTTGTATGTGTATTCAAGTTTCATTTCATTATCCTCCTCCCTCTTTCTCTCTCTACTTTCTCTCTCTAAACTTATCACTATATTGCTTATTGATCCTGAATTTCAGACCTCACAAGTGGTATCAAAGCTGCACATGCGATTTAGTGATGTTTTGAAGAGCTTATTCAGACTGCTTATTCATTCAGCTTATTGCGTGAGCTTATTTTTAAGCTTTTTTGGTTTAATTTGTGCTTATTTTGTGCTTATTGCTAATTTCGGGTGTGTTTTATGCAACCGATATTGATTTCTTATGGTTTTATCCTAAGAATCTTGGCAAATTCAGTACGAAATTTGCTTATTTGAGCTTATTTTCAAAATCAGTAGCCAAATTCAGTAAAATTTGTTACTTCTGGTCAAACTCGGTAGTCAACTGATCAAACTCGGTAGTCAAAGTTTGTTACACTTAGTCAAAGTTTGTTACATCTAGTCAAAGTTTGTTACACTTGATCAAAGTTTGTTTCATCTGGTCAAAATTTGTTACATCTGGTCAAAGTTTGTTTCATCTGGTCAAAATTTGTTACATCTCGTCAAAGTTTGTTACATCTAGTCAAAGTTTGTTAGAACTGGTCAAACTCGGTAGTCAATAGTCAAACTCGGTAGTCAACTGGTCAAATTCAGTAAAGTTTGTTACACCTGGTCAAAGTTTGTTAGAACTGGTCAAACTCGGTAGTCAAGGTTTGTTACATCTAGTCAAATTCGGAAGTCAAACTCGGAAGTCAAACTCGGTAGTCAAACTCGGTAGTCAAACTCGGTAGTCAAATTCAGTATAAAAAATTATATATATAAAAAAAATCTATAATCAATTGAAATTGATCAATTACGGTTTTATCGTAATCTTGATTCCTTTTCAATTGATTCTTCTAAGAAAACTGTGATATTTGTGAACGATTTGATTTGTGTGGAATTGATAGTTTGTGTGGATATGATAGTTTGTGTGTGATTTGGTTTGTGTGATATTTGTGATTGAATTTTTGTGTTGAAAATTTTTGGGTTCGTCGTGATTAAATCAGAAAAAATAGGATCAAACGAGGAAATAATTCAATTACTTTAAAAGACACAAATGATATTATTCAGTTACAAGATAAAATCAAAGATCTTGAAAACGTTGTTTGTAAAATGGGCAGATCAACTGACACACTTTGGTTGCTTACAAGTGAACAAAAAGCTTTTCGGAATAACTTACATAAGTCGGGTGTGGGATATAACGGTTCTTGTGTTCTTTCACAAGCTTATGCTAAAAATTCCAAAGGCTGTATCTGTGCTCTGAAGCTTTGTGGATAAAAGAACAACTGCATGTGTTTGATTATGAGGAAACTCTTGAGGATGCTGAAAAGAGTCAATTAAAAATGAATGAGTTTCAAAAAGATGAAAAAATTCAAGAGTTAAAGATTCAACCAATCGATTACGAAAAGTTGAACAAACTTTATAAAGAGTTTGTTCCTCAAAAACAGCTTTCTGAGCCTTCTGTTAAGCAAACATGTTCTTCACCTTATTCTATTCCCTTTGTTAAGATTCTGGAAACAAAAACCATGCCGAGTGAGTTACCTTTGATCAACGAATTATTCAATATAAAAGTTGGATTTGAAAAGCTGTCTCTGTTAATACACCAGAACAGTAAAAGGGAAAGCATTTTTTACACATCAAAGGCAGAGATAGAACGTAATGATTTTTGTCGAGAAAAAGTCAAACCACTTCTTAATGAATTACAGGTTTACTTTGATGACTTTCAGAATCTATTTCAAAGGGATATAAAAGAAATGAAAGATGCGTTTGAGCAAAATGATGTCTATCTTGATGAAATTGAGAATCAAAATGATTTGTTGAAAGATCAACTTTTGGAAGCATCCTTAACTGAAGATATCAAGAATCTTGTCATAACTTCTTGTGTGGAAATAAGGAATAAGGATTTACATGATGAAATTGAAAGAATTTCAAAAGAGTCAAAAGATGTTTCAAATGAGAGTAAAACAGTTGATACGGCTTGTAATGATGCATTTGAAGTCAAACAGGAATTGTCAAAAAGAATTGTTGAATTGGAAAAAGATTTGTCAAAATCTGAGGCAAAGGGTATTGCTTTTGAAATCGCACTTCAACACAAGTCACGAGAAAATAATTCTTTGAAAACTGTGCAAAAAGAAAATGAGAATTTTATGGCATCGTTACAACTCGAGAATGCTCATTTGAAACAGACTTATAAAGATTTGTTTGAGTCGGTTCAAAGGTCAAAAGTTGAGATTAAACAATGTGATGAAGTCAAAGTTAAGGACGATTTTGATGAGATTGAAACGAGAAACATTGAGTTGGAATATCGTGTGGCGTCATTAATTAAGGAGAATGAACATTTGAAGTTGACTTACAAAAACTTGTTTGATTCAATCAAAAAGTCGCGGGTCCAAACAAAAACTTCAAATGTAACACAAGACGAGGCAGAAAATCTGAAGTCTCAATTGTTTGAATTTGCTGAAACTAAGTTCAAAAACATTCTCGAAAAAATTGAATTTTTCAAAAAGAAGCAGTTGGATATTTCTGAACTTAACATGGAATCGGGGGAGAATGTTTGTGATAATGCCAAATGTGAGTTTCTAACAAAGTTTGTCGAGCTTGAAAAGGTTTTAACTCAACAAACAAAAGATTTTAATGACGTCAAGCTTGAATTGTCGAACAGAACAGCTAAATTTGAGGCGTATTTTGAAAAACTTGAAAAAACGAAAGTTGTTCTTGAACGACAATTGGCTCGTAAGGTTGATGATTCTAAAGCTGAAAAGGATCAATTTTTGAAAGAAATTAATCATTTGAGAACTCAATTGGAAAATCTGAAAGGAAAGT
Source organism: Tanacetum coccineum (assembly GCA_026074375.1). Classification (NCBI taxonomy): domain Eukaryota; kingdom Viridiplantae; phylum Streptophyta; class Magnoliopsida; order Asterales; family Asteraceae; genus Tanacetum; species Tanacetum coccineum. Next base: position 12,142 of record BQNB010105495.1, read on the forward strand.
CTGTGCAAACTAAGTTTGATAAACATTCAATTTTGGGAAAACCACCAGCTGATAAATTGTTGATAAACTCTCAAATTTCAAAATCATGGTTTACTCCCAAAGTTGATGTGCAAAAGAGTTTGTCAAAACCAGTCACTACACAGTCTTTGCCTAAAAATGAAAAAGATCAGCTTTTAAAACGAATTGCATATTTGGAATCAAAATTGGCATCTCAAGATATTCGTTCTTGTCAAAAAGAATATCATGAGTTGAGGACTTCATATAATGCTTTAAAAGTGAAGTTTGATTCTCTTAATCGGCAAAAATGGAACATCAATGTTTCAAAATCTTCAAAACCTAAAGAAAGTGTTTCGGAAAAGGTTCACACGGGTGAATCTTCAAAACCGTTTTCACGAAGGGTTTCTCAGTTTACAACCTATTCTTTACAAAAAGATAGGAAGTTTTCTAAGAAATCTCAAAGTTTTGAAACATTTTCTCCTCATAAGGGTTTTAAGACAAGAGCTTCAAATGAAAATAATCAATCTTTTGAAACATCACACTCGTGTTTTACACCGGTAAAACAAGTGTGGAGCCCAATTAAGGAATCTCAAACTTTTGAAGCATCTTCTTCTCAAAAGAGTTTTAAGACAAGTACTTTCAAAGGAAAGAATCACGTTTTTGTTACTCCACACTCTCGTTTTACACCGGTAAAACAAGTGTGGAGGCCAAAGCAAAGTCATTCGAAATCTTTCAAATATTCCAAATCAGAAATGCTTTCGATGCAAAACAAGAATGACTTTGCTTCAACCATCAACAAGAAAGGAAGAGTTTCAAACGAAACAAATTTTCAGGATGTTTCATCAAATGACATTAACAAATGGAAATCTTCTTCGTCAACAAGATTTAAGACTCCATTTGAAACACCGAGTTTCAAAAATCAATGGAATATCAAGAGGAATTTTAAATCTCCGTTGATTCCATGAGAGCTTTTTTCAAATGAAACACCGGTTTCAAGCTCTTGTTGGAACTCAACATCTTTACATCGACTTGACACAACTTTCAATTGGTTTTCAAAATTTGGTAAACCCATTAGCATCGTGCTTAAATGGGTTCCAAATGTTATTGTCTAAATTTGATGTCATTAGTTTGTAACCATATATCAGATTGCAACCCGTGCTTTAAATAAAAGGAAAATGTACGTTTCAGTGCATTTATCCTTAACAACGAAAAGAGAAATCTTTTTGGTCTTAAGCTATTCAAATAAAACATTCAAAGTTTTGTAGCTCAAGTCAATGGTTTGGAATCAAATGTCAGATTTCAACCTGGTCTTCAAATAAAATGGAAGTGTACGTTTCAGTGCGCTTTACCTTAAAAAGAAGAGAAATCTTCTTGTTTTGAGCAAAATTTATTCATCAATTTAAAAAAAAGATTTTCAAAAATGTTTCAAAAGTTTGCTTACCAAAATGGTTTGTTATTAAATTTTAGATAACAACCCGGTTTTCAAATAAAAGAAAAGTGTACGTTTCAGTGCACTTTATCTTTAAAAGAAGAGAAATCTTCTTTGTCCCGAGCAATTTTTTATCAACATCTTTTCTAAAAAAAGTGTGCTCGGGACATTCAACTTCTAAGTAAATGTCAGCTTAGGACTCATTCTTCAAATAAAGGAAAGTGTACATTTTTGTACATTTATCCTCACAATAGGAAGTTTACAACTTCTTGGACTTGAGCTATTTCATTTAAGATATTCAAAATCTTGAGCTCAAGCAAAATGGTATTCAAATGAAAATGTTTTGAACAAATGAATAATAATCGATTTAAAAGAAGT
>BQNB010105496.1:0-23591 GCA_026074375.1 Tanacetum coccineum
TCACGGGTTTAACTTCACTCTTTTACCCTACACCTCAAAAAAACCCCATGAACAAACACCTCCCCCCTCCTCCACTTAAACCCTAGTCCCATTTGGCAATCTCACATCCCCCTAGGCTCATATCGACGACCAAGATTGCTTTTTGAAGAAATTGAAGGGCCAAGATTGTTTGTTTTCCCCCTCTCACACAACAAACACAGAACAGCTTATAAAAGAAGAAGAAGACAGAAGAAAGAGAGTAGTTAGTAGTTTTTAAATTTTCATTTTGTATTTCCTTCAATTTTAAGCAATTTTTCTTTCAAGTTTTTTTAATATAGCTTTAGGCTCTTGTACTGTTGTTCTTTCCTCTTGTACTTCATCAATTCAGCAATAACATTCAGTTTACAAGCTTCTTGTGTTCTCTTATTTCAATTTGAAGTGATTTTCATCAAATAAGCTCTAAATAAGCTCTTTTGAGCTTATTCTTGTCATTAAGCTCAAATTCAGTTTTAAACTTTGTAAAAGTTTTTTAAATACTGTTTTTAGCTCATTTAGTTTAAAAGTTTTCATTTGAATTCAAATTAAGCTCATTTTGGAAGTTCAAGGAGTAATAAGCTTTTTACAGCTTATTGAGTTTTAAGCTGAGGTCTAGAGGCTAGGGAGCCATTTAGGTCTGTGTTCTTAAGCCACTCACTCAGATAGAGTGGCTTGTGTCAGAAACTACAATTCAAAAGGTGTGATTTCCTATTTTGAATTTTAGCTTTAATTTAGCTTAATTCTTTAGCTTATAGCTTTGTTTTCTTTATGTGCTTAAAACTTGTTCATTTTAGCCTAGTTAGCTTAGATATGCAAATGCTTTAAGTTTTTGTAGTTTAAATCCATTTAGAAATCAATTTTCTTAATTCTGTCATATATAGTAGTAATAAGCTAGCTGAGAAACTAGCTTATTTTTATTAATAAGCTAGGATTTTTAGTTTTAAAATAGTTTAAATAGGTCAAAATAAGTAGAAGTAGATAAAAGGTTTTCAAAGTTTTAGCTTAAAAATGGATTTTAAACCCACTTTGGTTTGACAGTTTTTAAGTAAAGGGGTGTTTGGGATAACCTTAAAACGGGTCAAAAAGGGTGTTTGCATGGGTTAAGGTATTTGGGTTAACTTTAGCTTAAGTTTTTAAGCTATTTTAAGCTGTTTTTAGAAAGTTTTTAGTTTTAAAATAGTTTTCTAAGGTTTTTAAAACTATGTTCAAAACTGTGAAGTTTTTAAGTAACCCACAAGTGCTTATTTGATTAAGCACTTGTGGTTTGAGTTTGTACATCAAAAAGTTTGTGATTTGTGAGTAAAAAAGGGGCTGTCCAAGACCTTTGCCTTTTTGACTTTGTGAGTCAAATTCACCCAAGCCCTTTGGTCACAGTTTTTAACATACCCCACACACCTTTTTCACTTTCAAAAATAAGCAAGTAAAATTGAGTTTTAAAAGCTGAAAATTGGTGCACAAGCCCCTTGGCTATAACACTCCATCTGTTTAAGCTTATTTGATTGTTTAGAGCTTATTTGACAGCTTTTTGCAAGCTGTCAAATAAGCCCATAGCTTTAAGCTTAAATCTCCCCTGGTGCAAAGGGGAGATTTTAAGCCCTTTGTTCTTTGTCTTGTTGAGTTCTAAAGCCCAAGTTTTTGGCTTATTTTAAGAGCTTATAAGCTCTTGTATAAGCCCTCAAAGTTTCAGCCCTTGAAGAGCTTATTTGATGGCTTATTTTTAAGCCCAAACATGCCTCTTGGCTGTTTTAGCATTCCCTTAGGCTGAGGGATTGCTTATTTTTGACTTTGGCTTATTGAGCTTATTCCATAAGCTCAAATTGTGTCCTAGTAGCTTTTTAGGTTAAGTTAGATAGTTTAGTTTGCTTATTCCCCTTTTGTTAGCTTATTTGTCCTAGCCTTAAGCATTTTAGCCTTTTAAGCTCACTTTAAGCTTTTCTGTCATAATAAGCTTCCCACAGCTTATTTAGTATAGCTTTTCCTTTTCTTTTTAGCTCATTTAGGTTAGTTTAGATCCCTTAGCTTATTTTAGTTCTTGTCCTAGCTTAATTCGACCCTAAGTCCAAAAGGACTTAGCTTTTTTCTAGCTTTAAGTCTTTTTAAGCATTTCTGTCAAGTTTAAGCTTATTTTTAAGCTTATTCTTTGCTTTTCATAAAAAGCTCTAGAAGACAAAGTTGTTAAGCCCCACGAGCTTAACAACTTTGCTTCTTTGAGTTTTCAAAAAAAAAAAAAAGGGGAAGACACTTGGTCCGGGTGAGCAAGACTCGAACCCGGGACCAAGCGATACATCCCCTTTTACACAACACCACTTACCACTGCGCCCTTGGGTCTTTTTCGTTAAGAACCTAGTTGCTTGTATTTTTATACATTTTGCCCAAATAAGCTTATAAGCTGTATAGCTTATTTTCGGGCTTATTTGTTAAGCAACCTAGTGTTTTTTCATTTTTCGTAGGACCCTTATAGTGTAAAGTATTTTTTAGAAAAAAAATTCTGATTTTTTCGTAAACATGTAGTATTCTTTTATAATTTTAATTTAGTTAAAAGTTTATTAATTCATAATTAAATACAAAAAATTATCAAAAAAAATATTTTGCTTTTTTTAGAAATTTTTTTTGTCATATAGTTTGTAGGAAAAATATAAAAGTTTTCGTACAGGGTCATTTTTACAACTTTTCATCTTTTAAGAAAGGGGTTCCGGGTACGGGATTTTGGTTTGACTCGTTTTGGGTCATCGAACTCCGTTTTCGGTTCTAGTCTTTTCATTCTTCGGTTATTTGGATCCATAGGTAGTTTAGAAGCGAAATTTCTTCGTAGGCCTTATTTTAAGCTTTCAGGTTTTCCCCATTTTGTTCTGGATTCGGGGCCTTCGTTTTTTAGTTTATTTCGATAATTTCTAGGTTTTTCTTAAACGTTTTAGGTACGTTATTATCTAATTTGAATTTTCAACTTCCCAAACTCATTCCTTCCTTCAAATCAAATCTTCGGTTTCGTATCGATTTACCATTCCCAGCCTCGTTGGGATTTTTACGACCTCGGGGAAAAGGAAAGCTCTTACGACTTCTCGGTTATCATGATTGATGTTTTTACACTTATTTATATGTTTATATAATTATTTTTATATTTATATAATTTACGGTGTGGGAATCCGGCCGATCAATTTTTGGCGCCGTTGCCGGGGAGGCTGTGCAACCGTTTATCTTTACGTTTGACCATCTGTTTTTGAAATTGTGAATATTTTCTTTTATTATAAAAAAAAAGTACAAAAATATTTTTCATTTCTTTTAGTATAATTATCAGTTAAAAACCAAAAAAAAAAAAAAAAAAAAAAAAAAAACATAAAAACATTGTCCATAATAAAAAAAAAAGAAATAAAATTCACAAATTGGTAAAATACCAAAATATAATATTCTCAACTGAGGTATTATCATAATAAGTTTCGGTGAACTTGTTGGTTCCCAACTCGAACAAAAGATTTAAAAACTTGCCTTTTGTGTCTCTTCGACGTTAACGGGCCTCACCTCGAAAGGTTAAACAAACATATAAAGTGGGTATAGGAGGGTTGTTCTAGGAACTACGACCGGGAAAAACGGATGAAATTAGCTCGCGCTATATTTTTTTCCTACTCCCTTTCCGCTCACCTGTGCTTTTTTTGCCGTTTTATTCTTTTTGAGAGCTACTGTGAAGTAATCAGATTATTTGGTTTAAGTTGTCTTATCTCATTGTCCGTTTAAATCAATTGTGATCAATCTTTGTAAAACCAATAAAATTAGTGTAAATTTTCTTTTTGCATTTCTATTTTCGTGCATGCGCACTCAAGTTTTCTCAAAGCACCGTAGAAGTCGACAAACACAAGTTCGAACATACTTATGTTTGAATTTCTAATCTTGAGAAAACTCTGTAATCACCCATAGTTACGATGGCTGATAATCGTACTATGGCGCAATTGCTCGAAGCACCCACCGAGGGTTACGAGGATGCGATAGTTATTCCTGAAATCACCGCGAATAACTTTGAGATCAAGCATGGTCTACTTAATCTTGTCCAAAACAAGCAATTTTTTGGCAATGATAAAGAGGACCCACATGCTCACATCCGTTATTTCAACAAGATCACTTCTACGATGAAGATTCCGAACGTACCAAAATACGTCGGTTTTTAAACTTATTGCTTTTCCCGGTTTTTCTCTCGAAGGGCGCCCGGATTTGGCTAGAAAAAGAAACACCCTCGGTCGATTGAACATGGGATGTGATCTTGTTTCGAAAAATTTATTAACAAATTCTCCCTCACCTCTAAAACGACCAATCTCAGAATGAAATCCCGAGATTTCAGCAAAAATTGATGTGAGACGTTTTATGAGGCTTGGGCGTTTCATAAATGATCTTTTTAAGGGGATGCCTTCATCTTGGATTTCAGTACTGCATCACTCCGGTACATTCTTAATGCCCTTAACTCAAATGATCAAGATTCATTGAAACTAATGCTTGCCTGGTGGGTAACTTATTAGACAAAATGCCTCTCGAGACATGTTTAAAATTATCGAGAGCAAGTTAAGTTCGTCAGTCAAGATACAAACTGTTGTAGCTAAAATGGTACTAGCTCTTCCACCCAAGCAGTCTCATTGATTGTTAGCTGAACTCAAAAGACTTGGTAATTCGGGCATTAATTCATCGGATAGAAAAGAACCAAACCCCAGCTTTCGCCCCCGTTAAAAGCGGTTATCTTGAACAAAGTTGTCGTAACTCTGTGGGGGAGGTCATTTTATCAAAACTGTCCGGCCTAATAACAGCAAATGTACCATGACAATATCCAAGAGTATGTGTCCAGGCCGTTGCGGCTAATTTAAACATAGCTAATTCTGCGTCTATCGACCTCCGATGGTCTCAATCAAAATTCGACATCCTGTCCATGGTTTTCCTCCAGTTCAGAATCCTCATGCAAATAATCAAAACACAATTTCAATCGAGGACGCATACTTCAATCAAAAACAGAGGAAACAATTTTTAACCTAAGGTCTGATTTATCGTCATCCGGTTCATCAAACCTGTTGTTAATCAACCAGTAGCTCATCAAGGACATGCCTCCTCAGACACTCGGTTTGTGTTATCCATCTGTGTCAAAAAACAGATTTTGTAAGGTATGTCACAGCCAATGTATGCTGTGTTGATAAAACATGAAAACCAAGGTCAAAAAACCTTGCAAGCCAAATGGCAAATTTGTCTGATTATGACTTTCAAAATTTGTGACTGCAATAAGCTTCTACTCCGTTCTGGAATCTTCCTGGTAACACGGTTACTCAACCCCAAGGAAGATTTAAAAGGTATCACTACCCGAAGTTGTGTTACATCCAAGGACCGAATGCATTTAATCATAACACCGATCGGTAACAGAAGGACACGATGCCTCTCTGCTAATAACGGAAGCACCGAAGAGTCCACCTCCTGTTGTTCAAATTCAGTCTCGTAATCAAAATCCTGGAGGCCCAATGTTGCTCTGTTGTACTCCAATTCCTAAAGCATCAATTCCCATTGTCCATCAAGAAGAATGTATGAAAAGCGCAAGGAAAAAGCTAAGACCAAAACGAGAAATTCTTTGAAATCTGTTGAGATTTGAGTTTCGAGATTAGCTTTACGATGCCTTGATGCTCATGCCTTATTTGCTTCAACTTTAAAAACTCTGATATGAAACAAAGAAAAATGAGCGAATTGGCAAGAACTTCCTTTTGATGAGAACTGTTTCAGCGGTCCATCCTCATCAGTTACCAAAGAAAAACTTGGTAGACCCTGGCCGATTTTGATTCATGTGGAATTTACCGGGAATTATACATGCAACGCATTGGCTGATCTTGGTTTGACGAGGCATTTAATCTCATGCCTTTTTTTTCCGGTCTGGAAAGATCTAGCTGTTCTGAACAACCAAACTTGCATGACGTTTTAGAGAGAGCAGATCGTTCAATCACTGACCAATCGGGTATTGCTAAAGTGTTACGTCTAATGGTTGGAGAAAGTTCCAATTTCCAGCTGACTTCGTAGTTGTTGATTTTGAAACAGGACACCTCCGGTGTCCCATTTAATTCTCGGCGATGTTTCGTAAAACAAGTCATGCTTTGATGATGTTTTATTGAACGGTGAGATTACCTTCGTGTTGGCAAAGGAGGCCATCAAATTCAACCTGGACCAAACTTCAATATACACAGCTTGATTACGACCTATTGACGGCAAAACAAAATACGGACGTCATCGATATGGCTTGTTGAATGTGTTATTCTCAATGAGGTCCTAGGATTTTCAAACGTGATCGCGTAGTGGCATCCCAACTCTTTTCTGAGCCTATTGTTTCTAATGCTTCCTCCAAACTCTCACTGTTTCGGGGACAGTGACTTGTTCTTTTTATTTTGAAGAAAGCAGATTCGTTTCTTGCTCTGAAGATGTATCCAACTTTCTCTGAAGTTGATCCAACTTATCAGGATCCTGAGGGGGCAATCCTGCTTCTAGAGAATTTTGAACAGGAAACCACCACCCCCCTCCCAATCCATGAACATTATATGCTGAATGTTGGAAATGAACTCAAACTCTGTGTAAGCTAAAACCGTTGAATCTTCCGTTTTTGAACTTTCCCGTGTTGAACTCAAGGGATCTGCACCCCCCCCCATCTTGAGTACGCATTTTTGGAAGGGTGTCGACAAGTTGCCGGTCATAATGCTTTAAAGTCTTATAGATGAGGAAAAGGCAGCCCTTCTAAAGTTTCTCAAGTCCCTCAAGCGAGCCATCGATGGAAACTATCCGATAATTAAAGGGTGTTAGCCCGAAATTTTATACTCTACAATATTTTCTAATGGAGAGGAACTATGAACATCTGGCAAAGTCAAGAAAGAGTAACCCAAAACTCCCACGTATGTTATCAAAAGGAGGTTGAAAAACTCCTTGTATCGTGGATTAATTTACCCCATCTCTGACAGCCCTGGGTGAGCCCGGGTACACTGATGTAACTAAGAAAGGAGGTTTATGACTTGTCAATCACTTATGTTGAAATGAGCTTGATTCCTAACTCGACTGTCACGTGATGGCGAGTATGTATTGATTACAGATAAACTAAGACAGCCCACCCGGAAAGTCCACTTCCCTTTACCATTCATGGACCAAAATCTCGAAAGTCTTGCAGGAACGAATACTACTGTTCCTCGATGGCTTCTCGGGTTACTTTCAGACTCCCAATTGACCCAAAAGATCAGGAAAAGACGGACAATTCTCATGCATACGGAACTTTTGCCTATGTCGCATGCCTTTTGGCTATGCAATGCTCCCGGGTAACGTTCCAAGATGTATGCATGGCAACTCTTCACGATTTCTATGATTGAGAAAAACGATGAAGGTATTATGGATGACTTTTCGGTCTTTCGGAGACTCTTTTTTCTACGTGCCTATCTCATTTAGATAGATGTTTTGAAGCGGTTTTTTTGTGAAGACACCAATTTGACTTTGAACTGGGAGAAGAGCCTTTTTATCGGTATAAGAAGGACATAGTTCTCGGACATAAAATTTCTAAGTCTGGATGAGGTTGATAGAGCTAAGTCGAAGTATAGTAATCTACATCATCGACTTCTGTCAAACGGTGGTCCGTAGTTTCCTTTAGGCACGCCGGTTTTTACCGACGATTCATTTCAGGACTTCTCAAAAATTGCCCGTCCTATGACTTCAATTTGCTTGTAAAACGGGACTGCCATTTGTCTTTTATTGAAGAGTGTATGATTCCTTTAATACACTCAAAAGAAAATTAACATGAGGACTCCGATCTTAATTGCTCAAGACTGGGATTTGCCCTTTGACAACATGATGTGCAGATGCTAGCGGATCTTGCCAAATTGGGGCAGTCCTCGGGCAAAGAAAAAAACAAGCATTTTCAACCCTATACACTTTGCTAGCAAGACTATGAACGAGCTAAAATTCCACTACACTACTACAGAAAAAGACATTAATTGATGGTTTTTTTTTGTTGGTGTATGCCTTTGAGAATTGCCCGACAAATCTTGTCATGTCCAAGCATGTGTTTACTGACCACTCCTGCCTTACAAGTTTCTCTTTTTCCAACGAAGGATGCTATGCATGACTTCAAGCGGTGGATCTTATTGCTCCAAGAATTTGACATTGAAATTCGAGACAATGAAATTCGTGAAAATCTTGCTGCAGATCATCTTTCAAGACTGGAAAATCCTCACCAAGATAAGTTCGAGAACAAGGAAATAAATGAAGCATTTCCTCTCGAAACCCTTGGATCTATTGCTCTTAAAGATGATAGTACCCCATGGTTTGCCGATTTTGCAAACTATCATGCGGGGAAATTCGTTATCAAGGGAATGACATCCCAACAAAAAAATAAATTCTTCAAGGATGTCAAGCATTATTTCTGGGATGATCCCTTCCTGTTTAAGATCTGTGCTGATCAGGTGATAAGACGTTGTGTTTCTGGGCAAGAAGCTTTAGACATTCTCAAAGCTTGCCACAGTGGACCTACTGGGGGACACTATGGTGCCAATTACACAGCAAGAAAAATCTTCGATTCAGGATTCTATTGGCCCACCATCTACAAGGATGCCCATGACTTTGTCACCCGTTGTGACATTTGTCAACGTCAAGGAAAAATTACGCAACGTGATGAGATGCCACAAAACTCCATCCAAGTTTGCGAAATCTTTGACATCTAATCTTTGACAACTGGGGCATAGATTTTATGGGGACCGTTCCCGTCTTCAAGAGGGAACAAGTACATATCGTGGCTTTGACTACTTGTCAAAATGGTTTGAAGCAAAAGGCGCTCCCCCACCAATGATGCCCGATTTGTTTTGCAATTTTTAAAAACTCTATTTCCTCGATTTGGTGCACACCCGAGCTATCATAAGTGATCGCGGTAACACACTTTGCAATGACCAATTTACAAAGTCATGCTTAAGTATGGAGTCACTCACGCGTGCTCTCAACCGCATATCACCCACAAACAAGTGGGCAAAGTTTAAGGTTCCAAATCGGGTGGTTTAAAGCGTAGTCATTGAAGAACCTGGGAAAAAATCATGCCTCCTGGTCGGAACAAGTTAGATGATGCGTATTATATGGGCCTTCCGCACAGCTTAACAAAACACCCATCGGGTGCAACTCCAGATAAGCTTGTGTATGGAAAGCAGTCATCTACCGACGAGTGTTAGAGCACAAAGCCTACTGGCTCTCAAGCATACAAATTTTGATATTCAGACCGCGGGTGGATCACAGGAAAGTTCAACAACTGAATAACTAAATGAACTTCGTCGATCAAGCTAGTAAAACTCTTTGATCATAAAGAGAAAACCAAGAGATCACATGCTAAGATCAAAAACCGCGTTTTTAACGTTGGTGATCGTGTTCTCCTTTTCAACTCTAGACTGAAGATTTTCTCGGCAAAAAAAAAATTGAAAATCCCCGTTGGTCTGGACCATTCCACTATAAGTCCAAGTTTTTCCCTAGGCACTGTCGAGTTATCTCAGAACATCCGAGCCCCTAACTATAAAGTGAATGGTCAATACGAATAAAACACTACTTTTTGAGAGGACATACCAACCGAGGTTTGTCCCGGATCTCCAAACGTTCCCCATAGACCAATAAATTCGGGGACGGGTCAAGCGTCGGGACCTTAAACAAGCGCTTCGTGAGGCAATCCCCCCGTGTTTTTGTGTGAGAAGGCTTTCATTTTCCATCACCCGTGTTTTGTCCATGTTTTGTGTGCTTTGTATTGTATGTCCAGGATTTCCCGGATTGTGAAGACTCTCTTGCTTGCAGTATCCACATGAGTTTCACATCCTCAGCTTCAGTTTGGGAATCCAGTATCCAAATCTAATCGACTAACGTTTTATCTTTTGGCACACTTCATAAACGGCCTTAGATTTGCGTAGGAACCCCTTTAAAACATCGAGGACGATGTTTAGTTCTAGTATGGGGGGATCTTCGATTTGATTTTTGCCTGCAGTCGTTGTTATCACGCAATCCCGTTTTACCACCAAATTTTTGCAAAAAAATAAATAAATAAATAAAAATAAAATTTGAAAATTTTCAAAATTTTTCAAAAATAAAATAAGTGTTTTGTCACAGTTTTGACTTTCCTAATGGGTAGAATGAGAATAATTTTTGACTCGATCGGGCGTGTTGAGCCCTAGCTAGTTCCTCAACTTACCACTTGTAGGCTAAGCTTTCACGAATTCGATTGCTTCGAATTTTAAAAAGGTGAAGAACAAGAAGTGATAGAGTTAAATATAAGTTTATGTGCTGAACTAAAACTTATATGAGTAACTTGTGTTCTTTTTCTCCCATTAGCTTCTAATCCACCTAATCATACGTACTCAATTCAGTTCAACTAAGTCAATCAATGTTTTTAGAAAAAGCTTCAAATTTGTAACTTGATTCTTTAAAGCGAGATTTTTCTGTTCTTAATAATTCGAAAGTTAAAATGCCAAAGAAGCATGAATGAAGTATGAATGCAAAAATGCATGAATATTGAAATTTTGCCAATGAAGCATACATTTGATTATATGGAACAAGTAAAAGATGTGTCGTGATATCCCACTCCGCTAACCACGAGGTGGGGGTTCAAACTAAGACATCTTTACTTCTAAGGATTTGGTGTGTTGTGATATCTCACCAGGAAGCGAGGTCTAGGTGAGGGTTCAAACTAAGACACAAATCCTTAGCCATATTAGGAAGAAGGTGTTGTTGTGATTTCCCACTACGCTAGCAACGGGGTGGGTTTTCAAACTAAGAACATCGGTCGTTGGTTGTGATATCCTACTAGGGAGCGAGGCCTAGGTAGGTGTTCAAACTAAGCAACGCATTCCTAGCATTAAGAACTTATGATTATAATGATGAAGATGTTGCAAAAAGTTCTACAGTTAAAATCTCGTTCTTTAAAATCAAGTTACAAGGTCTTAATAAGTTGTTGCTTTGAGTCATGATTCATCTTGAATCACGACTATGGAAATAAGTTGATCTATGGTTGAGTTGAAATGAGCACACACATTTAAATCATACATTCATGTTGGGAGTTAAAAGTTCAACTAGGTCATAAGGTTGAGTGGCTTAGCATTTAGACTTATATTGACAAATGATCTTGTTTAATTGCTTGGTTTGGAACTAGTGAAAAATCGGGGACGATGAATTTATCCGTCAGGACATCCGTAGATTATTCTATGGACGTTTCTCATTCTATATTAAATAAAGGAAGTCAAACGGTAGTGTCGAAGAAATGAAAAGGAAATCAAAAAATATTAGGGATAGTTAGTGATACAAATTAAAAAAGGTGAAAACTGGGACTTGTCGAAGCTTTTGATTCTTTAGATTTCCATTTGTCGAACACTTTGCTACTTTTCAAAGTTTATTAGTCGAGGGAGGTAAGATTCTTAGTTTCGTAATTGCTTACTTCATAACATTGCGTGAGGACACGGCAATACCTTAGTATGGGGGATTTTGGTATGTGCTTAATTACACATACCTTTTACCTTTAAAAACGAGCTAAAATAACCAAAAACGGACTTAAAATGCCAAATATTGCTTGTTTTGCTAATTGTATTGTGAGGAACGGATATCTAGATAAAGACGAAAAAAAGCCAAAAACGATAAAAACGGACTCGGAATGGAAAAAGACTGTGAAAGACTCAAAACCAAATCGATGCCGTAAAAGTCAGTAAGTCAAAAGTCAACAGAAAAGTCAACGGGTCAAGTCAAGTCAACCAAGTTCAACCCGAAGCAAAAAAAAAGTCAATAAGTTCAAGAAATATAAGGCTTAAGGGTTGAAATTGCACACTAAAATAATATTTATTAAGAGAAAAAGGGAGAAAAGAAGAGAAGGGGCCAAACATGCCATTTTAGCAAGTAACATGTGGGGGGGGAATACTGCCAACTCCTCTAAACTTCTACCACCAAGGACGTGTGGTGTAACTAGCTATATAACTCTTGGGGACTTGTTTTGCCAAGTCCCCAAAAGTTTTAAACCACAAGGACGATGGGTGCAAGGAAACAAGTAACCATGAGGGACACAACTGTTTGCAATATCTCAAACCCATCCTGTCACTTACATTTATAACAACTTTTGTTCCCCGCCTTTTTAAAAACACAAAACCGGACAAAATCACGGGGGCTCTCACCCCTTTACCCTGCACTCAAAAAACCCTTTGGTCAAACTCTCCACCCTCCTCCACTTTAAACCCTATCTCATTTGGCATCCCACAATCCCCCAAGGCCTAACATCCAACGGCTAAGATTGATAAGATTGAAGGGTCTAGATTGCTTTGGCTGTTTACTCACACAACAATCACTAAGACACATCTATAACGAAGAAGAAGACGTAGTCAGTTGGAGAGTAGTTAGTTGTTTTTATTTTCAATTTTTATTTTGTATTTTGTCGAATTTAAGCTTTTTCTTTCAAAGTTTTTAGCAATTAGCTTTTAAGCACTTGTACTCTCTTCCTTTTTTCTTGTACTTCATCATTTTATGCAATAAAATTCAGTTAACAAAGCTTCTGTGTCTTTGTTTCAATTGAAGTTGTTTTAATCTAATAAGCTCTTAACTAAGCATTATTTGTGCTTATTTACTGTACATAAGCTCAAATTCAGTCAAAATATTGTTTATATTCATTCTTTACAATTTTCATCAATTTGAATCAAGAGATGGACTACTTAAGGATTTGTGTTAATTTTTGGAAGCAAACAAGGTAATAGCACTTACTTGATTATTGAGCTTAAGCTCGGGTGTATAGAAGGCAAGGTGCCATTTAGGTCACCTAGGAATCAACTCTTGGATGTCTAGGTGAAGGGGATGTTTCCACAATTTCAGGTTGTACTCTCTAAAATTCAATTTAGCTTAATCATAGCTTAACTCAATTAGCTTGTTTCCTTATTTTTCTTTGTGCCTAATCCTGTTTAGATTTGTTGAATTAGTTTTAATATGCATTTGTTTTAAATTTCTTGTAGCTAGGATTCATCTAGTTCACCTAATCTTCATTTCTGTCATAGTTAGTATCATAGCTTAATAGAGTAACTAGCTTCTTTCTAAACATAAGCTAAGCATTTTAGTTTAAAAATAGCTTAAGTAGGTCATTTCAAGTAAAAGTGGATAAAAGGCTTAAGCTGTTTTAGCTTTTAGACAGATTTTAAGCTCAATCTAGTTTTGACAGCATTAGTTAGGGAGTGTTTGGATTTAGCCTTAATTTGACTCTTTAAGTCAACATTATTTTGTCAAATCTATTCATTTAGTTGTGTTAGGGTAGTATATCAAGTTTTAAGTAGGTTATTAGAATTAGTTTGTAATATTTCAAATTTTAGAGTTCAAAAACTTGACTCTTGCACCAGGACATTTTAGAAAGCAAAGTAGTGTTAGGATTAAGAGAATTATAACCTTCTAGTGTTTCAAATGTTTGATTGTAGATTTAAATTTCATTAGGTGAGTAAGTTTTATCGTTTCTAAAGTGTTAGTGTGCCAGACACTTTTGCTATCTTACCATTGCATCAGCATATGGCAGTGTAAACTGCTAATGCTTGTGAACTTTTAAGCATACTTTGAGCATTCATAAGTAAGTCTTAGAATTTAAAATTTAGTATATTTTTAGAATTCCATTAGCTTATTACATTTTATCATTTAGTTTTCAAATTTAAGCATTTTAACTAGCTTATTCTTCCTGTCAAAGGTAGCTTATCAGCATTTTTAGATTTCAGCTATTTGCATTTTGAATTCTCTTTTCTAGTTTTAGATTTGAAAAACCTTTTATCTAGGTTTGCTTAATTTCATTAGAATAGCTTAATCTAAAAATAGCTCCTAAGGATTGATAATAAGCTAGATAGCTTATTAGGAAAAGCTTATTTTTAGTATAGGCCTGAATTGTCAATATTTGATAGCAAATTCCTTGTTACTTTTGTTAACTAGCAGAGTATTTCTTTTTGGATATCCTTAGCACACATCATGAGCATCAAGTAGTTTCTTTTAGTTTTAAATTTCATGTAGAAATAAGCTAGGAATAAGCAAATTTCTAGAAAAGCTCTTAAAACCTAACTTTCTGTGACAGAATCTTAAGGGCTTATTTTCTAGCTTATTCTTTTGTCAAAAGTTGAAAGTGCTTTTGTTAAGTTGTAGAGATTAAGCAGGTTAATAAGTTTGTAGTTTTAAGTTTTTGTGATCTCATTTTTCAATTAAGCCAAAAATAAGCTAGATATCGTAGGGTTTGTTTCGTTATTTTTCTTAAAACTTCAGGGCCCCGTTATATTTACTATAGTGTAAATTGTTACTAGTTACCCGGCCTACTCTTAGGTTTCTTTTTCTTAAATTATCTAACTAGAGTTTCGAAAAAAAAAAAAAAAGGGGGAGAAAGAAAAGAGGCCGGGTGAGCAAGAACTCCGAACCGGGACCTCTCGATACAAACCCCCTTTTACACACACACTCTACCACTGCGCCCTTGGGTCTTTTTCGTTATAGACCCAAGGCGCTTGGTATTTATGTGTGTTTTGGGTTTTAAGCTTATTAAGCTGAAAACAGCTTATTTAGGGCTTATTTCTTAAGCTGCTTTGAGTTTTTCATTTTTCGTAGGAACTTTATAGAGTAAAGTATTTTTGTAAATTTCTCAGAATTTTTAGATAAAGTTTAATTATTTTTTATAATTTAATTTTAGATAAAAGTTTATTAATTCATAAAAAAATACAAAAATTATTAAAAAAATATTATGCTTTTTTAGAAATTTTTTCTTTGACATCTAGTTTGTAGGGAAAATTATAAATTTTTCGTAGGGTCATTTTACAATTTGTCATCTTTTAACGAACGGGTCCGGTAAGGGATTTGTTTTGATCGTTTTTGGGTCAAACGAACTCCAGTTTTCGGTCTAGTCTTTTTCTTCCTTGTTATTTGATCCCTAGGTTTAGTTTAGAAGGGAAAAATTTTGTAGGGTTATTTTTAAAGAATTTAGGTTTTTCCCCCTTTGTTCGGGATTCGTGCTCCGTTTTTCAGTTTAATTCGTAATTTTTAGGTTTTTCTTAAACGTTTTTATTCGTTATTGTTTAATTTGACTTTTTCACTCTTCCAATCAATTCCTTCATTCAAACTCAATCTTCGACTGTATCGATTGTCATTCCCGCATCGTTGGGTAATAAACGACCCGGGAACATTCTATACTACTTCTCGGTATCATTGATCTTGTTGATTTTTAGACTTATATATATATTTTATATTTTATTATATATTATATATATATTTAAAGTGTGAAATTTCCTCAATCAATCAAATTCTAGAAAATGTGTTACTTCTGAAGATCCACTAGGCAGACCCAAGCCTAAAAAGGCTTATATCCCTAAGAGAAACTAATCTCTCTCATTTTATATGCAGGATAATCCACAAAGAGCTTTAAAGAACAAAGGGATTGTTGATAGTGGATGTTCCAGGCACATGACTAGAAACAAGCCCTACATTGCTGAATATCAAGACTATAATGGTGGCCTTGTTGCTTTTGGAGGTAGTAAAAGTTACATAACTGGTAAAGGTAAAATAAAAACCGGGAAGTTAGATTTTAAGATGTGTTGCTTTGTGAAAGAACTACAACACTTCAATCTCTTTTCTGTTCATAGATGTGTGACAAGAAGACAAGGTTTCTCACATCCGGACAATGAATGTCTTGTGTTGTCTTCTGACTTTAAGTTGCCTGATGAAAATCAAGTATTACTTAGAATCCCTAGACAAAACAATATGTATAGTTTCAACATAGAGAACATTGTTCCTTCTAGAGGTTTAGCTTGTTTGATTGCAAAGGCCACAATTGATGAGTCTAACAAATGGCATGGGAGGTTGGGTCATGTTAACTTTAAAAACTTAAACAATCTTTGTGAGGGAACCTTGTAAAGAGGTTTACTTTAAAGATTTTCAAAATGACCCACATGTGTTGTTGTCAGAAAGGAAAGCAACACAAGGCCTCCTGTAAGGCCAAATCAGTGAGCTCTATTAGTCAGCCCTTACAGCTTTTACATATGGACTTATTTGGACCTACATTTGTAAGGAGCATAAACCATAAGACTTATTGCCTTGTTATCACTGATGATTTTAGCAGGTTTAGTTGGGTGTTTTCTTAAGAACTAAGGATGAAAATGTGGAATTCCTTAAGGCTTTAAAAAAACAAATTGAGAACCTATTTAAATCAAAAAGTTAAAACTATTAGATGTGATAATGGTACAAAATTCAAGAACATGGACATTATTGAATTCTGTGGGTCAAAAGGGATCAAGAGGGAATACAGTAATGCAAGAACTCCACAACAAAATGGAGTTGCAGAGAGAAAGAATATGACCCTTATTGAGGCTGCTAGAACAATGCTAGCAGATTCATTTTTACCTAACACTTTTTGGGCTGAAGCAGTTAGTACTGCTTGTTATGTCCTTAATAGGGTATAAGGTGACAAGCCTAAAATAAGACACCTTATGAACTTTAACTGGTAAAATACCTTATATGCTAATTATAGGACCTTTTGGTCCTTGTGACCATCTTGAATACATTGACCATCTGGTGCAAGCTTGAAGGGATGTCTGTGAGGGTTTTTAGTTTGGTATTCATACACAGCAAAGCTTTTAGGGTTATTCAATTTAGAAACCAGAAAGTTGAGAAAAACCGGCAATATTACTTTTTAGAAATAACAAATGTTGCAGGGAAGGACCTAATGGTTCGTTTGATCTTGATTATTTAACTGATTCAATGAATTATCAGCCAGTGAGGTTCAGAGAATCAAGCTAACAATCTGGCAGGTCCAAAGAGGCTAATCTAGTGCAGGTACTCAAGATAATATGATGCAGGAAATTTCTAATATGGAAGCTAACTGCTCAAAACTACTTTGTACTGCCAATATGGTCTTCTTATACTTCAACGGTCAAGAGCTCAAAAAAAAGAATGAAGGTGAAAAGACTAATAAAAATACTAGTTTAAAGATAAATGAGGAGCCAGTAGATCAGGTGGATCAAGCCTTTTTGGAGGAGCTTAAAAGGCTTAAAGGACAGAAAAAAGGAAGCTAATGATCAGCTGAAGTTTATTAGAAAGGAGTTTGCCCAGATACTAAAGGGATTTGCTTTCTTCTAGCAGGGAGCTAATAGAGCTACCAGTATAACACGGGTTAAGATGCTAGCAACAATAGTTAGTATTGCCAGTCCTTTGGTAGGACATATCCTTCCCTGATCATAACATACACTGGCCCATGATGATTCTTAAATACATGATCTTGAGGGGATATTTATGACAACCATATGATGGTATTTTTACCAATGCATCTTATGATGATGAGGGTGCAGTTACTAACTTCATAATTTAGAAACCATTGTTAATGTTAGTCTGTTCCCACATCAAGGATTCACTTTTCTTAATTTTTATTTTTTTTTTTTTTTTTTCCACAATTCCTTCAACTCGTATTTCTTGTAGATCCATAAATCAGCTGTTCAAAAAAGGAGCTAAGTGAACAAAAGTTCTGGAAGCCCTTGCTTTTGTAAGTTATTCAAAAAGCAGAGAGAAGAATATATTACACAAGGATTTCCAGCATTATTTATTTGCTTGCTTCCTATCTCAAATTGAACCTAAGAAGATATTTGAAGCCCTTGAAGATGAAAGTTGGGTTGATGTTATGCAGGAAGAACTACTACAATTCAAGATTCAAAAAGTATGGATTCTTGTAGATTTGCCTTATGGGAAGAAGGCAATTGGGACTAAATGGGTCTACAGGAATAAGAAGGATGAAAGAGGTGTTGTAGTTAGAAATAAGGCAAGGTTGGTTGCCCAGGGACATAGGCAAGAGGAAGGGATAGACTATGATGAGGTTTTTGCTCCTGTAGCTAGGATTGAAGCCATTAGGATCTTTTTGGCCTTTGCTTCTTATATGGGATTCATAGTTTATCAGATGGATGTGAAGAGTGCCTTCTTGTATGGAAAAATTGATGAGGATGTGTATGTGTCTCAACCTCTAGGTTTTGTAGATCCTAAGTTCCCTAAGAAGGTCTACAAGGTTGTGAAAGCTTTGTATGGTTTACACCAAGCTCCCAGAGCCTGGTATGCTACTTTATCTACTTTCTTGTTAAAGAGTGGATACAGAAGAGGAACCATTGACAAGACTCTTTTTATCAAGAAGGACAAAAATGATATCATGTTAGTACAGGTTTATGTGGATGATATTATTTTTGGTTCTACAAAGAGGTCTTGGTGTGATGAATTTGAGGCATTGATGAAGAGTAGATTTCAGATAAGTTCTATGGGAGAGCTCACCTTCTTTCTTGGATTACAAGTCAAACAGAAAGAAGATGGTATTTTTATAAGTCAGGATAAGTATGTTGCAGAGATCCTGAAGAAATTTGATTTTGTTAGTGTGAAGACTGCCAGTACTCCAATTGAGACCCAGAAGTCTTTGACCAAGGATGAAGAAGTTGCTGATGTGGATGTACATATTTATAGATCCATGATTGGCTCTTTAATGTACTTGAATGCTTCTAGGCCTGATATTATGTTTGCAGTCTGTGCTTGTTCTAGGTTTCAGGTAACTCCAAAGACCTCCCATCTTAATGCTGTGAAGAGAATCTTTAGGTACCTAAAGGGCAAACCCAAACTGGGCTTTGGTATCCTAAAGTGTCAACATTTGACCTAGAAGCCTACTCAAATAGTGACTATGCTGGAGCAAATCTTGACAGGAAATCCACAACAGGAGGTTGTCAATTTCTTGGCAGGAGACTTATTTCATGGCAATGCAAGAAGCAGACAAGTGTGGCTACTTCTACTACAGAGGAGTGTAATGTGCTGCTGCCAAACTTCTGTGGCAAGTATTGTGGATTCAAAAATCAAATTGTTAGACTATGGTTCAAATTTTATGACTCTAAGATCTACATTGATAATGAGAGTACTATATGCATTGTAAAGAACCCAGTATTTCACTCCCAAAACATAGCCATTATTGAGATTAGAACCACTTCATTATGGGATGTTATAAGAGGGAAAGCTTATCCAAGTGCTAAAGATTTCCGGTGATGACAATGTAGATAGATCTTTTAACCAAATCTTTTGATGTTAGCAGTGTTCAATTTTCTGATTGTTAACCTTGGAATAATCAATCTATTAGTTGCTTTAGTTAGGGGAGGACAAATTAGCAGGTTACATTGTTGTATAGTTTTGTGAAATGATCTAAGTTAGCAGATGGGATTCTTGTTGATTAGTGAATATTTGGGCTTCATTTTCTCTTGGGTATGAGGACTTGAAGGATTCATATAGTACTAAGCCTTGTTAATTCTATTGAAGAAATTTGTTACTGCTGGTATAAAAGTTAATACTGCTAGGCTTGGTTAGTGCTGCTCAAAGATGTTTCAGGATGGTTTTGTTGCTTGGATTGGGTAAAAATATGCTATTTGAATTGGTATTGAGAGATAAAAATAGTAGCTAACAAGTTAGTACTGCCAGGCACAAAAGTAGTACTGCCAGGCAAAGATAGTGCTACCAGGAAAAAGTTTGTGCTGCTTGTTACCGTTACTACTGTTTGAGAGTATAACTGATTTTCATTAATTAATTATAACCGTTGAGATATTTCTGTCAACAACTTGCGTATAGGGGTCTATAAATTGGAACTTTTATTATACTCTTTCTTTAATATAAAGGATCAAGTTTATTCAGTCGGTCTAATCACACCCTTAAGCTCTCTTCATAATATCTCAATTAACTTTGCCAAACCCTCGTATTTTCATCAACGAACTTAAACCCAGAACCTTTCTCTTGAACCAATCACTATATGGCGGATTTGAAGTTTGTTGATCAACACAACATGGTCTCTTGTTTGGAAAAGTCAGAGGAAAACATTGAGTTTCATCAGATAGTGGACTTCCTCCCTACATGTTCAATCAATTATGCTCTCACTGTAAGTCCCACTATCTATGCTTCTTACATTGAACAGTTTTGGAATACTGCCACTTCTAAAACAGTCAATTTAGTGAAGCAAATACATGCTATTGTTGATGGCAAGGCTGTGGTTATATCAGAATCATAAGTGAGAAGTGATCTTCTCTTTAATGATGAGGATGGTATTGCCTGCCTAACAAATGATGAAATTTTTGAAAACCTTGCTTGATGGGACATGAACAGCTTTCTACAAAACTTACTTTTCAAAAAGGTTCATTCTCACCTCAATGGAAGTTTCTGATACATATCATCCTTCATTATATAAGTTCAAAATCAACTGCTTGGAATGAGTTTTTAACTAATTTGGCTTCAGCAGATATATGTCTAGCAAAAGGTCAAAAGTTTAATTTTTCTAAATTAATTTTTGATGGTATGTTGAGGAACTTGGATCCAAAGAGATTTTTAATGTATCCATGGTTTTTACAACTCTTTTTCAATAACCAGCTTAAAAATTTACCAGAACCTTTTAATGATATTTATGAGACACCTACACACAGTAAAAAGGTTTTCTCTAATATGATAAGGAAAAGTAAAAAATTTTCAAGAAAAGTTACTCTACTTTTTGACTCTATGTTGGTGCAAAACCAAGCACCTGAGGGTGACGGCCTAAACCCCACTCCACACCCTCTACCTCACAACCAAATGTTTCAGAACCTCAAACTAAACTACTTCAAACTGAAACACCTCCAACAGTTTCCCATGAACTTCAAACTGAAGTTCACATTGAGCAAATACTCCCATCTCCATCTACATATAGAAGAAAACAAATAAAGACTCAAAAACATAAGAGAGCCAAATAGGTTACTGAGTTACCTCAGACCAGTGTGCCGTTAGACCATGGAGCAGATGAAGCTGTCCATAAGGAGGGGGTGACAGTGTAGAAAGGGCTATCACTACTACTGCTAGTTTGTTGCAGCACAAGACAATGATAACATCCTTAAGACCCAATCCACGGCAATGCCTAATGTTGACATTCCTTAGGGAATTGATACAGGTGGTAGTCCCAGGCGCCAAGAAACCATGGGGGTGCTCTTGCTCAGACTAGGTCTGAGAGAGTGCTTGAAAAGTCCAATGAACCACCTCTCCCAGAAGGTCACACATCTAGAAGTGCGGAGGGCAGCATGGAATATACTTTTGAATTGATGGACACTATACCACCTACACCCTATGATTCACCTCTCTCAGGAGGTTATACACCTAGAAGTGATGAGGGTAGGATAAAACTAAAAGAATTAATGGCTATATGTACAAAATTGTCAAAACAGGTGCTTGACTTGGAGAAAGAGAAGGATGCACAAGCTGTGGAGATCCTCAAACTATAGCAAATAGTCAAGAAATTAGAAAGAAATAGGAAGTCAAGCATCTCACACCCAAGAAGGAGGATATACAGGCAGGTTGAGTCTTTTGATGATGATTTAGATGAGGAGGATGCATCCAAACAGGGGAGGGAAAGTGATAAGACAAACAATGTTCCAAGATAGTAACTTTGATGTACTTGATGATGACATGGAAGATGTTGAAGGAGAGATAGTTCATACTGCTACCACTGGAGTTAGTGTTGTTAGTGCACTAGTTACTATTGCTGGTGTAGCTATTAGTACTGATGAACCTAGAACACCTCCAACAACTACTGGAACTGCATTTACAGATGAAGATCTTACCATTGCTCAGACTTTGATAAAGATGAAGGAAGAGAAAGCTAAGGAGAAAGGAGTTGTTATTAAAGATGTAGAAGATTCTCCTAGACATATCAAATCAATAACTACACTGCGACCTCTTCCAACTATTGATCCAAAAGACAAAGGTAAGGGTGTACTAGTTGAAGAAGAACCTAAGAAACCAGAGAAAGTAAAAAGAAGGGATCAAGGGTTAGCTCAAATTGAAAGTGATACAGAGTTATCTCAAAGATTACATGAGGAAAAGTTAGCAGATGTGGATAGAGCATAAAAAGAAAGACAAAAGCAAGAAGAAGCTAATAGTGCTACTTTAGCTGAAGAGTTTGATGAAATTCAAGCCAGAATAGATGATGATCATGAACTGGCTGTAAGACTAACACATGAAGAGAAAAAAATTACATAATTAAAAAAAGCTAGATTGTTAGCAGAATTCTTTGAAAGAAGAAAGAAATAATTGGCAGCAGAAAGAGCAGAGGTAATAAGGAACAAACCACCTACAAGAACTCAAGTCAGGAACATGATGATTACTTACCTCAAACATATGGGTAAGTACACTCATCAACAACTAAAGAACAAGAACTTTGAAGAAGTTCAGAAGTTATATGAAAGAGAGAAGAAGTGGATTGATAACTTTAACCTATAGATGATGAAGTCAATATCAAGTAAAAGCACTAAAAAGAACCAAGGAGACGACTGCGTAGATTCTTGAAAGAAAGTTCCAAAGAAACAGAACACCTAAAGAGGATAAAGATGCTGAAAAAGAGGATCTTAAGATAGTATGGATGTATTCCAAGGGATGAAGTTGCTATTGATGTTTGATATCACTGGCCACCAAGATATCTAAATTGTTAATTGACAGACACATATTTTAAATGAAAATATGATGTATTATCAAATCATCAGAAACCATACAACATTAACTTAATGGCAGTAATCACAATCTGAATCTGCTATTTTATCTAAAACCTTAACAAATTATAAAACGCATAACAACAATAGACTAACATGTAGTAGGCACCAGGTAAAACTATTTTTAGACCTAATCTTAAACAGTAATGGTGACTGTTATTTAACGGCTATAACAAATAAAATATAACTAAAATGATGATTAACAAAAAATATAAAAATACGTATCTACTTACCCTTGAATACCACATTTTTCTGATCAAAATTGAAGAACAGCAACTGTTGTTGAAGACGATTATGAAGTGTTGATGAAGACTGGAGAGAGTGGAGAGAGCGGGAGAAGATGAAGGTAGATGATAATGGTGAAAAGAGCTGGAGAGAGTGGAGAGAGCGAGAGAAGACGAAGAGTATTTCTCTCTGTATCAATTAAGTGTGTATTATACACATACTAAATATTACGAGTAATGAAATACAATAAATTGAAAAACATAAATATTATTAAAAACTACACCCACTAAGTGTTGGGAATTGAAGGCTTCTGAAGTTACTACTGTTAGTTTTGGAAGTTAATACTGCTGTTTCAAGATTGTGCTGTTGTTAAAGTTTAAAAAAAATAGTCTAAGTTATTAGTACTGCTAGCTATAATAGTTAGTGCTGCCAGTACATTGTTAGTACGGCCAATATAGTTAGTACTGTTAGTTAATACTTAGTGCTGTTAGTCTTGTATAGTTAGTACTGCTATTATGATATGCATGAGTTAAATTAGAAATAGATATGCATTATCATTATACGCGTTTTGTAAGCCCATTAGGGTTTCCTTAGTGTATAAAAGGAACCCTAAGGCATAGATCAAGATATATCAGTTTTTCATAGTTTTTCATAGCTTCAAGGTTGTAAACCCTAACACTGTCAAAGAGTGTCCGTATTAATTTATTGGAGCTTATTGTTTTTGTTATAATTCTGTGTGTTAAACATTCATTACTGTTATTCTTCTTAGTGGTATAAACTAGATTCCGCATAGTTTATATCTTATACTCAAAGTTTAATCTT